>JAJONS010013136.1:0-21403 GCA_029582315.1 Solanum tarnii x Solanum tuberosum
AAATGAATGATGGTATTCATTTGAGGAACCCCACCCTTCTAAATTCTGTAATCCACTATTGAACTCATTCTTTGCCTACAGAATTTTTATTTTAACTAAAATATTAAGAATGATACTGTGTATGGTCTGTTGATTAAACCAATTTAAAACCAAATAATTGGTTAAAGTTTTGTTCTGATTTTATTGAAAAAGCATTGAACTTGTCAATTACGCTCCATTGTTTTTATGCATACTGCTCCATTTTTATAAAAACAATGGAGCAGTATGCTTGGACATGACCATTAAACATTAAATCTGACTATGATAACAGTTTGTAGTGTCACAACTTAGTAATACTGGCGACTCTCACCCAACATATATTTGAAAGCATTCGACTTGTCCAAGTCCAATGCTTTCAAATATATGTTGGGTGAGAGTCGCCAGTATTATTAAGTTGTGACACTACAAACTGATGTGGGGCTTATATAGCCTTTGGGCTCTCCCACCTCAATAGCTAGTTTTAGGGTGGGAGAACCCAGAGCTATATAAACCCAATTAAACCGATGTGGGACTCAAGTCCCATACATTGCAATAGAATCCACCCATTATGGAATTGGGTTTATATAGCTTTGGGTTCTCCCTGGGTTGTATCGATCTTCTAGGGATCTTATTAGCCATGTTCTCATTTCTGGGGGAGTTTACTCAACTCGTTTCTCCTTAACTAGGAACTTTACTTCATGACCATATTTGGCATATGACATTCAAGTGTCATTCTTACCAGCTTCGTGCCTAATAAATACAATGGAATCTGAAGATTACTGAATCTGTTTTCCAATTTTCTTTTGGAAGCTCATAAATTGTTGCTTCTCTTCTTATTTGGTAACCTTTATGAATTTTCAATTATGGGGACTTGTTTCTCCTTAACTAGGAACTTTACTTCATGACCATATTTGGCCTGTGACATTCAAGTGTCATTCTTACCAGCTTCGTGCCTAATAAATACAATGGAATCTGAAGATTACTGAATCTGTTTTCCAATTTTCTTTTGGAAGCTCATAAATTGTTGCTTCTCTTCTTATTTGGTAACCTTTATGAATTTTCAATTATGGGGACTTGTTTCTCCTTAACTAGGAACTTTACTTCATGACCATATTTGGCCTGTGACATTCAAGTGTCATTCTTACCAGCTTCGTGCCTAATAAATACAATGGAATCTGAAGATTACTGAATCTGTTTTCCAATTTTCTTTTGGAAGCTCATAAATTGTTGCTTCTCTTCTTATTTGGTAACCTTTATGAATTTTCAATTATGGGGACTTGTTTCTCCTTAACTAGGAACTTTACTTCATGACCATATTTGGCCTGTGACATTCAAGTGTCATTCTTACCAGCTTCGTGCCTAATAAATACAATGGAATCTGAAGATTACTGAATCTGTTTTCCAATTTTCTTTTGGAAGCTCATAAATTGTTGCTTCTCTTCTTATTTGGTAACCTTTATGAATTTTCAAGTATGGGGTATATATGTGCAGGCTAAACTAATTTGAGTTGAAATATGCTCGTCGGTTTTCTCATCCTTTTGGGTTTGCATTACATAAGTCTTTATCAATCATCTAACACATGGAATGTGTGTTTCTTTGTTTTGTAAAGAAGAGAAGTGTATATGACAAGCTTCACTAAATCTTCTCTAAAATAAAATTCTAATTTGTGGGAGCTTTTGACCAACTACACCATGAGGGTAAGGGCTAGGCCAAGGACTGTTAGCAGAGGATCGAGCCGGAGTGTTTTTCACAGACGGAAAATAGTTGTTGCTGACTGGCGTCTGCGGCAACGGATGATCGGAATCACCGATTACATCGGTGATAGCTCCATCAGCATCGCAGACGGTGGGGACGGTCTTTCCATAACACTGGCCCATGGTAAGAAGGTCAGTCAGTCGTCACAGAGGGAGTCCCCACCAGCAAAAAACAACAAAAAACAGAGTTGAAGTCAAAGAGAAGAGAAGACTAAAGCATGAAAGGGTCCAGATCGAGAAGACTCTTGTGCAATAGCTTGGAAATCAGTTATGAGAGGTAAACCACACTAGGCAAGCCTTGTGCGGCGAGTTCAACCACACTAGGCAAGCCTCGTGCGGCGAGTTCAACCCTAAAAGCCAACTCTTGTTGTCGTAGGGCTACTAACGTCAGACCTTCATTATGGAATTCCCAAGCCAAAGTATTTGAGCCACCCCGATGGGTTATATGGATCAACTGATCTTAAAGTCATTGTAGGAATTGTATACTAGTGATTTTGATGTCGAATTGTCTTTTTTATACTCCATCCATTTCAAAAAGAATGAAAGGGTTCAGTGAGGGTCAAACTTTCTAATTTTTGGTTTCAATTCCTATATCATCTTTGCTATCTTTTTCTCATAAAACTTTAGTAATTAGAAACTACACAAAGAATACCGTAAATATTAACTAAAATATATAGATCAAAAGTATTAACTAAAATACTTAAAAAATATGTGAAACAATTGTCAAGAAAAAGTTATTTGACTCCCTAAATAGTAATGTTGCCATATAAAGGATAGAGAGAATATAAGTTACTCGGACTCGGGTGTGAGTGTTTGATAAGGGTGCAGATCTAGAGGTCAAATCCTTTATGATCAAAATTTTAAGATTCGAGAACACGTCTATGAGGATTCGGCTAAAAATGATTCAAATATCTAAAATTAAAGTTATAAAACCTTGAGATATTATGTCAAAAACTTGAGACCTTCATTATGGAATTCCTAAGCCAAACTATCTGGGCCACCCTAATGGGTTATGTGGATCAATTGATCTTAAAGTCATTGAGGGAATGCTATGCTAGTGATTTTGATGTCAAATTGTCTTTTTCATACTCCATCAATTTAAAAAAGAATGAAAGGGTTCAGTGAGGGTAACTTTCTAATTTTTGGTTTCAATTCCTAAATCAACTTTGCTATCTTTTTCTCATAAAACTTTAATAATTAGAAACTACACAAAGAATACCATAAATATTAACTAATATATATAGATCAAAAGTATTAACTAAAATACTAAAAAAATATGTGAAACAGTTTTCAAGAAAAAGTTATTTGACTCCCTAAATAGTAATGTTGTCATATAAAGGATAGAGAGAGTATAAGTTGCACGGACTCGGGTGCGAGTGTTCTATAAGGGTGCAAATCTAGAGGTCGGATCCTTTATGATAAGAATTTTAAGATTCAAGAACACGTCTACAAGGATTCAGCTAAAAATGATTCAAATATCTACAATTAGAGTTATAAAACCTTGAGATATTATGTCGAAAACTTGAGGACAAAATATTGATCAAGAGGAGAATCCTGGAAGAAGATATAAGGAAAGAGAGTGACAATAGAAATTTATTATACAGTGTATTCCATTTTCTTCAATTTCACCTTAATTTTGTGTTTTAATTATTGAAGTCATTGAATCTGTCCAGAATTTCTCCCTCGAATTTAGACAAAGTAACCAAAACCAATAGACCAGACTGGGTACGGATCCCACACTCACACCCATGTAGTGGCGACACGGGTGCGGCACCAAAAGTGAAGAGTCCAAGCAACTTAAGAGAGATTAAGTTAGAATGCTATAAGTGATTGGTGTCGGTGTTATTAAAAGCAAAAAGCGCAAAAAAGCTCTAAGGTCCTCTGAGCTTTAAGCGCAAATAAAGTTTGAGTTTTAATGAAAAATGGCGCAAAGTGCATATATATTTTTAGTCCAAAACTAATAATTTTAAGCATGGATCACAAATATATTAACAAAGAAATTGAAAAAAAAATACGATAAAGTGAAATACCAATTGCTTAGTGTCGCCTCCTCAAAAGAGGCTCATAAGGCAAGGAAAAGTATGCCTTAGAACTTAGATGATGACATTATAGCGCACAGTAAGTGGGACGAAGCACTCAACACATTTTGAGCCTCGCTTCAAGGATTAAGCACGCCTTTGACAACACTGAATTTGGTCCATACTTTGCTTTAGGGTTTGCCGGCTATATATCTAGGAAAAAATGGTCTTTCATTTTGTATTTCAAGAATATACATTTCACTTAATTTATTTTCAACTTTTTCTTTATAATAGTGATGTCTAGGCCAACTTGCACACACCTGAATTATTTCACGAAGTACTAGCAACCACCCAACATCACAAGTATCGGTTAAAAAGTTATTGGGCCACTTGTTACACCAAAACTTAGGCAGATGGGAAGAAGTCACTTAACGTTTTTTATCTGTATTGCTAATAGGCGGATGGGAAGAAGTCACCTAGAGTTTTTGTCTGTATTGTTAAATGATCATTAGGCTCCAAAATTTTTACGTGCTTCATTGACAACTAGGTCATACATTTGTGTGCAACTTATTCTCACTTTTTTATGACTTAACATTAACGATTTAGTTGAAATGTCTGAGGGCTTGTTTGAAATTTGGAATTGATCTCTTGTTCAAAGTACTAGGAAGTGGCTGCATATTGAGTGGCATCCATGCTTTTGAGGATAGCAAATATTAGGACTCTTCTAGTTACAACCATTTTTACATTAAGGTTGCGTGCAACATTGTTAACGGGGGCGGACCCACCCTTAGTGTCAAGTGACACCCCTTTGTCGGAAAATTTCATGAGGTTGTGTGTTTTAGTCCTACTAGCCTCATAATTATATTTGTTTTTACTACAACCATTGATACCCCTTAATGACAATCCAGGGTCCGCTACTGATTGTTAATGTGTGTAGTAGTGGTTCCTAAGCATGTGTTTTAGTAGTACATGTGAATGTCTAGATGCATGACTACTCTCATCATGAAGGTGAAAATGATTCTAAAATATATAGGAAAGTACAAAGATTGGGTTTAGTCTCCTCATTCCTAAATTGGTTGGAATTTCTAGTAATTGTAGTATCTTCCTTATTTGGAAGAGGTTTCTGAAAGAAGGGAAGGCAATTTTATTTACTTGGCACCACCGAGTATTCCTTATCTGGAAGAGTTTTTAAGCACTACAGAATTTTCATTGATTCTCTGGTAAAGATCTGTTGGGCCAAATTTAATGCAAATTGAATGGAAGTGCTTAATTTAGTCAATCTAGAGTTCTCTTAAACAAGGCTTTTGTTCCTGGTTCTCCTGTAACATGGGGAGAGTTTGGTAGGTTGTTCGTAATAAGATTAGATGTACATGAAACATAGAAGAGTGTAAGTGTCTTACATTGGGAAATGTAAACCTATGCATTGGAAAAGGCATACCTAAAGCATCTCAGGTGCAATACAGGTGTCTTTAATTATTCTCCCAATTCTTTTCCTGTTTGTCTTAATTCTTGTAGGTGAAACTTCTTGTGAAATCCATAGAAATTTTTGAAATCCATAAGACAGAGTCAAATTGCGTAAGCTCAGCCTCATAGGTAACTTATATTCACCGGGTGAAATCACAAAGATCACAAATTGTATTTCCTGGATTACTGTAATTCATACATCTGTGGACGATGAAAACGAATGCTTATCTAAACAATTTGTCATGTTTAATTCATTTGAGATTATGCATACATTTCTTACTTTTTTGCTGTCTTTTATACCTAGATCTACTTCCCACATTTTCAAATATTTATTGAGTTGTTTTTATTTACCGTCTTAACCCAACTGGTCTTGTTCTCTTTTTGTGTTGATATGTGCTACAATGACAAGTGGGAAAGACTTTATTGTGAAGTTCGAAGTGGAGCATTCATTGTTATTGTTTTGAATTGCTTAACATCCGTGTCTTCGTTTTGTTTTCTGAGCTAAGTCTATTTGGTCTGATTCTTTTAATCCAGCATTTTGGAATGGACAAAATTTTTTGTTGAATAGTTTGATTACATTGCTACTATTTGATACCCAGTCTTGCATAATGCTGCTTGTTACCCAGTGATTGTTGACTTACCGAATGATGTTCAAATTTTATGTCCAGATGACAACTGCGGTCTCCATCGAAGATGTGCGACGGGAAGTGAAGATTTTGAGGGCTCTATCAGGTCACAAACATCTCGTGAAATTTCACGATGCTTGTGAGGATGCTAATAATGTGTACATAGCAATGGAGTATGTGCTTCAATTCCCATTTGATTTTGGCAGTTTTTATATACTTCGTTTTACTTCTCATAAGCAGATTTTTGTACCAATGCCAAACCTCAAATTATTTCAAGATCTGCCAGAATTTTGATTGAGTAAATGAGCAGATAATATTCTGCTCCCACTAGTATAGCTTTGTCCCTTATGTTCTTTTTAACTTTTGAATATGCAGATTGTGTGAAGGAGGAGAATTACTTGACAGAATATTGTCAAGGTAAATGGAATAATCTTCATAAACTAAATAACCTTCTTTGAGTGCTTGTAGTTTGTATTTCAATGTTCTATGTTTCTATGCAGAGGTGGTAAATATTCAGAGGATGATGCCAAACTTATTATTGTTCAAATTCTAAACGTAGTTGCATTTTGTCATCTCCAAGGTGTTGTCCACCGTGACCTGAAGCCTGAGGTTTGTAGTTGTTATTTTCCTCTCTATGAAAACTGTAATTTCTTTCTATTTCCTTGGTATTGTAGTTAACAATGCCTTTTCATTTGCCTGCATCACAGAATTTCCTTTTCACCTCCCGAGAGGAAGATGCTGATATGAAGCTCATTGATTTTGGTCTTTCTGACTTTATAAGACCAGGTAACTTTTTTAACACACTTTCTTAAAATCTGCATAAGCTACTATACAAGAATTCTGTTCCAAGTTATTGATGTCATTTTTTGCAATTGGGGGGTTATTGTTGCATGTGACTTATGATTGAAATTTTAACATGCTTGGAAGAATGAGAGGACAAATCATTGCCTCTGGGCCATGTGTATCAATTAGGCTTCTGATGCTCTGTGTGTACGGTGATTTCTACTAGTTTACCTAGTTAATTATGTATGAAATCACTCAAGTCAGTAAGCACTTAACCTAGAGGACTACTAGATCTTCTCCACAATATGATTGTCTTTTTCTCACGTAATGACTTTTTTGCCTGCTTTTGGGCATTGTAGAAAGCTTCTTTAGAGCCATCCAAACTGTTCCTGCGAACAGAATTCCTTTTTAAACCAGTTCTTCCTTCTCACTTGATGTGAATAGGAAGGTGTGACACCAGGAAGATTGAAGTTGTTACAGTGAGACGAGGTAGACTTTGCTGCAACAGACCAACAATCTGTTGGAGTTCATGTGGACTTGGTGAACAGCAGAACAAAGTGAAAACAAAGTATTTGCATAGGCGATGCCAACAAGTTTGAATTAAGGTTTAGTTGTAAGTGATAGTCACATTAGATCTGGGTTTGATAAAGTTTTTTCTAGTTTCATAAGAGATTGTGTGATAGCGTAAGGGTAGTTGAGAATAAGAGAATTCACAGTTTTAGGGAACTTGTAAAATGGAGCAGATATATTTAGGCAATTCAAACAGCTAACGGCAATTAGTTTAGTATTGAGCCATGGCTGTAGTAGTAGTTCTTAATTCTTTTTCACAGTAAGTTATCGGTGTCGAGCTAGTAGTTTGTTCTCTATATAATTGGAGTAAACTACCGTGAAGGTTTATAGTTGAATGTTTCATTGGCTTCATGATTTGTTCAGAAATGAATTGCTAGTATTTGTCTGCTTGTTTTGTTCCGAAATGAATTTGGTATAATACAGCATAAATGATGAGCTATGAAGAAACAATCCTTGTTCTGCTATCATGGTGTCGTACTGGAGTAAAAGTGTGAAACAACTAAAGAAAACAACTTGGCTACTGGTGCTTAATTCTCCACCCCCTAAAACAGAGAGAGAAAGAAACAAGACATCGGCAATGGTCTATTTCTTATAACAAAAAAGTCATGGGCAATGGTATTAGTGATTTAAGAAACTTTGTTGCCACAACTACAGATTGGTTACCTACAAACTCTTTTAACTCCTTGTGGTTAATATGTGGTTAAGTTCTCTTGGTGTGTATTATTTTCAAAGGACCCATGCTTTGATCAACCCACAAGTCTAATATTATTCGATCTACATTTGGGGTTTTGCAGATGAGAGACTTAACGATATTGTGGGAAGCGCATACTATGTGGCACCAGAAGTTCTCCACAGATCTTACAGTTTGGAAGCAGACATCTGGAGTATTGGGGTGATTACCTACATTTTGTTATGTGGAAGCAGACCATTCTGGGCAAGGACTGAATCTGGGATTTTTCGCTCAGTATTGAGATCTGACCCCAACTTTGAAGACTTGCCTTGGCCTTCTGTGTCTCCTGAGGCCAAGGACTTCGTAAAGAGGCTTTTAAATAAGGACTATCGTAAGAGGATGACTGCTGCTCAAGCTTTGAGTAAGTTTATCACTCCTTCACTAATTCATTGGTTGACCATTGATTATCACTTCTCAGCTTGTTAGTTTTCCACATGAGAGTTCCCACCTGGTGGTAGGTCAGTTTGACCGAATCGAATTGGTTAGAGCACTGTACGATGTGATGGATGGTGTACCTTTTAATTTCAATTCCATAGGATGGTCAATAAATATGGTGAAAAAACTTTCATTAAGGTGTACTTAATGAATGCTTTAAGCTTTTCTGAACTGAAAGTATGGTGGGGGTTGTCGGTGGGAGTGGTGTTATTATTGCTTATTTTGTTATTTTTGGCTAAACCATATTCTATTAAATTTTCTTGGGTGTTCGTTATGTCCATACACACAGTTTCTTGCAGAAGTATAAACTAATATAGATTTTTCCAATTACAGCGCATCCATGGTTGCGCAGTGAAAGCCATCCTATTCCTCTGGATATATTTGTCTATAAGTTGGTGAAGTCATATCTGCATGCTACACCTCTCAAACGTGCAGCACTAAAGGTATGATGTTTTCTTTTTCTCTGTTTTTCCTTGTCCTTGTTTGACAGTTATAGCATGACAACTACAACGTTCAAAACACATCTTGTAGTTCAACTGTATTCTCGAATTAAGAAAATAGTGGCATTCATCTGGAATTACAGCTGGAATAATTTTTGATCCTATATAGAAGGTTTTTGTTTCTGGGGGAGTTGGGTTTTGGAAGACTAAATTCCTGTGATTACTGAAGATTTTGGTAGCCCAGAAGAGCAAACGGATGGCTGATGGAAAACAAAAAAGTAGAAATTTCATAAGAAAAATAGAGTATTTGTAAAACCAAATCAGGTACTGACAAATATGATAATGCAGTTGGCATGGTGGGTATCCAAGTTAGTATCTTTTTATTACCACAAATTCAACTTTTGGCTCTCTTCTTCTTTTTATTACTACATATTCAACTTTTGGCTCTCATTCATGCTAGATAACTTTCCACCTGCAAGTCTACAGTTGGAATGCTTATCTGGCCATTCACTTCAAAAAATTTCTGCTAGTGTCCAACTTTCCTCCTTGTCCTTGTATACACTTGCATTTTAAGCCTCACCCAGATAATATGTGGAGGGTCTTCGTGTCACCATATTATTACCTTTGAGTTCTTCCATTGATTTGCTTTAGAGCTTTTCTCGTTAACACTTGATAGAAAATGAAGACTCCATTCTAGCAATCTGGTTAGTGGTCGATTAATAGACGGTTCTCTTTAGATGCTACCTGTTCAAAAAAATAGATGGTTCTCTTGGCTCTTTGCCCCAGAGAGTGTTTATTTGGCATTTGTTTGATTATTGCTTATAGATGTTGCATGAAAATTTCATTTTCTTCTCACCTTTAATCAGTCTCATGGTTTACCCTTGTTATAATAGTAATCTTCTTAGTGATTTATGATATGGTAGTGTCTTTTATTTGATGAATTTCTTTCTTGTGGTGCTGTTTCTTCATGGATGGATTGCTCTTCTGATGTGCAAATTTTAATTCGACAAAAGTATGATTAGAATGAATAGTCAGTGTAACAATATGCTAAGTTTTGAAATACTGTTGTGACTTTATGCGTTCAGGCTCTTTCTAAAGCTTTAACGGAAGATGAACTGGTTTACCTAAGAGCTCAATTTATGCTTCTGGAACCTAGTAAAGATGGTCGTGTCTCGATTGAGAACTTCAGATTGGTTAGTATCTTGACAACTTCTCTATTCATCTTTTCCTGAATAAATAGAATAAGACATTTAAGACTGAACTGTTCAAATATGATAGAAGAGATGTCGATTTCTCTTTAGCTATCTCTGTCAATTGTGAAATCAGAAGTTACTAAGTGTTGTGAAACTGCAGGCTCTTTTAGGAAATGCTACTGAAGCTATGAGGGAGTCAAGGGTGCATGATATTCTGAATGCGGTAAGATGCATCTGATCTTTAGAATCAGTCAAAAGTCAAGTTTAAACTATTTTCTACTGTAAATGTGAGATTAAGCTCCAGTGGTTAGAAAAAATGTAGCCTGCTTTCATCTCCGAATAATGTAGCATGTGATCCAGCCATTTTACTACTGAAAGGCTAGCTTCCATAGATGTATTGTCTGTCTTTTGTCTGTGTCCGTACATGGATATTTCTTTTGAATTGTTCAAATACACACTTAACATTGAAGCTTATTGTCCTTTCACCTTTCAGATGACAGCATTGTCATATAAGAAGTTGGACTTTGAAGAGTTTTGTGCTGCTGCAATCAGCACATATCAATTGGAGGCTCTCGAGGAATGGGAGCAGATTGCAGCCGTGGCATTCCAGCATTTTGAGCAAGAGGGAAATCGGCATGTTTCCGTAGAGGAATTGGCTAGGGTGGGTATCTTTATATTACCATAGCTGTTAGTATTCAACAAATTCTAGTTTGAGGAAATTTTGAATCTGGTTTGACAACTATGCAGGAGTTGAATGTGGGTCAAACAGCTCATTCCATTCTCAGAGATTGGATGAGAAATGACGGAAAACTCAACATGCTTGGATATACCAAATTTTTGCATGGTGTGACTCTTCGTAGTACACCTGTGAGACGTCATTAGCTCCTCATCAAAAAAAATATATATGAGACATCATTAGATACAATCCTCAACTCTCTTTTGAATAGCGTTTGGCAAATGATAGAAATTAACTGTTGATTGAAAAATAGGTAGTGATGATATGGCATAGATATTTTTTTATACTTCTTTGGCTCTTGCTTTCCTATTTACCTTTACAAGTTGTATTTTGGTGGCAGCCGAGATTTGATAATATAGCAAAGTGGCAAATCATCGTAAGTCACGACCACACAAACCATCTCTACCATCACAACTATCACCATAGTCGCCACTACTACCGGCCCTCACCACCTCCAACAATAAAGCGGTCACCCCTGCTAACCACTACCACCAATATCGCCATTACCCACCACCACAATTAGATAACACAAAGGCTACCACCACCAAACACTGCTGCCTTCAATCATGGTCTGGCCAAGTTTGTGATGTTATGTCACTTAGACACTACCATTGCATGTGGTCTAGCCTAATGAATTTGGGTGTTCACCTTGACAAGTCAAGTACTAGGTCTAGACGTCCACTTTTTGTATGCTATCTAATTCTGCATCATCATAGCCCAACAAGACATACAATTTATATTTTTAGTCCGTTTTTCAAAAAATGACCATTTTGAATTTTCTTATAAGATAGGGATGTTATGGCAGGTTTTAAGTTCACAATATTTTTCTATGGATTGGAATTATGTTACATAAATTAGAACAACTAGTATTTATTAACATTTGTCGACGTGTTTTTTCGTCATTTGGTTTATGTCTCAATTGGAAGTGAATACGTTGTGTTACTTTTTAAATACGACAGCGGCTGCTGATTGCCGTCCACCAAAAGCCAATGGACCCACCCCATCAAAGCAACGACCCTCCTGTTTTAGTTTATCTTATAAGAGGAAAATAAAAACTCTTCTTTTAATTTTAAACATTAAAAACAGCAAAACATTTAAGTTTTTTAAATTATTTTGAAGGAGGTCATTTTCTTGGTGTTTGATTAACATGCCACATGCTTCACATCACCCCTCTACGTTCTACTAGATCACGTTAGGTAGACAACTCCTCTTTTTAAATTAGAGATGAATGTAGTTTTTTTTTAATCTTACACTTCGTTTTCGGATAGTTGTTACGTATTGTTTCATAATGTATCGTATTGTGTTGTATTGTATTGTATTGTTTGAATGAATATAGTGTTTTGGATAAATTGTATTATTTTTCGTCGTTACATAATGTCATACATCCATAATTTGTTAGATTGTAACGTTCTCTGTCGTTACATCATGTCACACATCCTTAATTTAATAAATCTACGAGAAAAGTAGGGTATGTGATAGGTAGATCTATTATGAAAACGTAGAAGAAAAGATGAAATATAAATAAAGACGAGAAGAAAATAATAAAATAACGATGCGATCACACCAAATCAATTATTACGAATTTTTTGTCATCAACCAACGATAAATTTATTAATACAATAAAATATAATTTAAATAATAATCAAGACAAACATTATATTTAAACTAACAACACTATACAACATATAACAATCAACCAAACAAGATGTTCAAATTAAAAATGGAGGTAGACTGTAGTGCTTTAAATTCCGTGGAGGTGTTTGCCTAACTATAATAAATACAGAAAAAGACGTTTTTAAAAAAACAAATCAAAATAATAATTTTTTTAAAAAAAGTAAAACATTATTCTATTCTTTACCATTTACGTCGGGTACATAACAAGTGACTTTTTTTTTAGATCTTACGTAACAAGTGTACTTATTTAAATTTAGTTGCGTTTGTTATTTTTCAGCTTGAAGATTACGCGCGTTCTTCCATAATTCTATGAATTATTATCAATTTACTCAGTTTCAAATCAATCCGTATCTTTTTGTCATGAATTCCATATCAAAATGAACTTAAAGGGATCTTGGAATGTATTAATATGAGAATATTTCTTTTAAAATAAAAATAACTATCGGTGAGACAATTCTCCATTGATATATTAAGAACCAATACTTAATAAGAAACACAATTCATCTAAATTTAGTAATTTGAATTTAATTTTGACATCAAGCATAAATTTTATATATAATTTTTTTGATTAAAATTACTAGATATGAATTTATAACAGATTGAATTAATAAAATACAAAATCCTGAATGGGCGTTTCATGTTTCATCATGAAATGGTATTTTCTGAAGTTCAATCTCTCTCCCGAAAAAGTAAAAAAAGTTTCCGATTCCATCAGCAAACATGCAATTTTATGGCTAAACATATTTTCCAGAGTTCGATCTAAGGAAAAAATAAAAAAAATTCATGATCAAACGTTATCGAGACGAGTATTTCATAGGGGGTTAAATTCTACAAACAAGATGAAAAATATGTAAATTTAATTTAATCGGAGAAAGTAACTAAAATTTCATTTCACTAAATTACTTGAGCTAACAACTCCAGTGACCCATCATAACAAACCATCCAGAAACCGAAACCGAAAAAGTATGTCGTCATTATCACTAACCGCCTCCACCGAAAGCAACAAAAAAAAAAAAAAACTCCTCATGCCCTAAAACACGGAACATGAAGATTGTGATGGTGTTTATCAATTTTGCCTTGAACACATCGAAATTGTTCAACATGACAAGGAATCGTAATCGTTCCCTTGTGATGAAATCCGTAAACTTCCTCCGCCTGTTTGAGTAATTGAATGAAAAGCGGATGATTGAAGTAGGAAACAGGGACGATGAATCGCTGTTGCACTTCCTCTGCTTGCCCTACTTTAATCGCCAGGTATCCTTTCGGCACATCTCTTTTACCCTGTTTACTCTTTCCACTTTGATGAATATGGAGGTGTGGAAAGTGAAGTATACTTCTCTCTCCACCACCCATTGTTTTTTGATTAATTAATTGTTAATCCAACACAAAATTATACTAATTCTAGAAAACAGAGGAGATAAAGAGGTTTGTTTCAGAGAAAAAGAGGGGAATTAGGCCAAGGATTAGCAGAGATGGCATGCTTGAAAAGGGCTAATGATGAATATCTGAGAGATTTTGGGAAATTAATCATGGCTGAATTTGTATTAGTAACATATAGAGAGAGAGAATTTTTTTTTAGAATAACTAGGAAGAGATGGAGTGTGAGGGGATTTCTAGACCCACTACACAATTTATATACTCTCTATTATTCCAATTCTCTTTTTTTACGTAATATTTATATTAAGTGACGCAATTATTACTCCGTCTATCCTAATTTAATTTCAAAATGATATATTTTAACATTTAATAACAATTTAATTTTAAAATACTTATTCTTTCTCTTAATGAAATGATTTGTAACTACATATACATTTATGACTTAATTTAGCTCATAAATTTTTTTAAAAAAAATTGAATTTTTTCTATGTCTAAATAAAATAAATAATATAAATTTAGAGAAAGAAAGTACAAATATAACGAATATCTATGGAATGTCCCACAAGACTCGTGCCGTCTGCAGCTCGTGGAAGGGCAACTTATGAGTAAAGTCGAGTTCTTGAAGACAAGCGGAACTATGATAAAATCGAGGATGAATTTTTTTAATAAAAAATTAAATTATTATATAATAATAATATGATTTTTATTTATATATAATTGATATTGAATTTTTTTTTATCTTTTTAGTTATTATTTATATATAATTGATATTGAATTTCTTTAATTTTTAATTGATACTCCCTCCGTCCCATTTTCTACGGCAACATTTGACCGGGCACGAACTTTAAGAAATAAATGAAGACTTTGAAATGTTTATCAAATTGTCCCTTCAAAAAATAGTCATATTAAAAAGTAGACTCACTTTTCTCTCTCTTCATAAATAATTGGAATACTATCTTTAAAATTAAGTGGAACCAACAAAGGTAAAAAAGTGTGACTTTTTTTTGGAATTGACCAAAAAGAAAATAGTGTCATATAAATGGAACGGAGGGAGTATTGAATTTCTTTAATTTTTTGTTATTACTTATACAACCAATTCAATATTTTGATTTTTTAATAAAAATATTAACATGAAGAATCCGAAAGAGAAAAAAAGATAGAGAGAGAAGTGGTGAAGAAGAATAGATACGTGGTAGTGGAGTGGCAGAAGTTGAGACACGTGGGGAAAAAAACTGAAAAAAATATTTATTTTAAAAAATTAAGTGTTTGATAAATTCGTAAAACTGTTTTTAAATGAAAGCAGAAGCAGATTTTTTACAGTTAAAAAGAAGTTAATTTTTAAAAAAGAAAAGAAAAACCGAAACAGAAATAGAAAATTAATTTTTTCAAGACTAAATTATCTCCTACATATATACATATTTATTAATATATTCCTTACTAATTAATTAACATATCTCATAAGTTTGATTGATTTTATTCAAGAATTTTATTTTTTATTTTTATATAGTAAATTTTTTTTATTTATGTTTTATATTATTATTTATATGTTATATGGTATATATTACTTTATCTATTATTTTACAAAATTAGAAATAAAAATAATAACGATATTTTTGTAGGATTAGAAAAGAGAAAAAATAACAATTAAAAATTTAGATCCTCCCAAAAAAGTAACAAATAACAAATTTTTCTTTTCTTAATTTAAGTACTAATTATTTTTAATTTGATTTTTTAAAATTTTTAGAGTGTTACTATAACAAAAAAGAAAGAGGATAATAGCTAAGATTGAATTTAAAAAAAAGGTAATAAATAACAAAAAGATCCTTCTTTTCAAAAAAAATTCAACAATATTTATCAATATACAATATTGATTGAAACTTTGAGTATGTACATTTTAAATAATTAAATTTAAAATGTAATTAAAGTTTTTGTATTAGATGTTTAAAATAGTTTCTCTTTAGAAAATAATTTTAATATTAAAAGCACATTGATATTTGTCATTTTTCGTAATTTAACTCTCAAAAGCATTTTTTAAAGAAAAATTAGTCAAACACAAATTGCTCATCAAAAGCATTTTTCAAATAAATTTGTCATACACAAATTGCTTTTTTTTAAAAACATTTTTCTGAAAAGCACTTCTAAAAATAAGCAGCCAAACAAACTCTAAGGTAAGTACTCACCTATTCTTAATAAGAGATTTCATAGTGTGAGTCCCCTTAAATATTAAGAGTATGTTTGACATTGCTATTAAAAACTGTTTATTTTTCGATATATCTTTTTAAAATAGCTTTTCAGAAAAGTTTTTTTAAAAAAAAACAGCTTTTGTTTGAATAATTCATTTGAAAAATGTTTTTTAAAAGCAGTTTTACACAGCTGTCAAACATGTTCTAAGTCATCTTTGTTAGAAAGTACTTTACCTCAATATAAGGCTTTCCGAAATGAATTCAAATTAAATCAAACTCCACTATAAGTATTAAAACCAAATATAAAAAAGTATAATATTGATTAAATTATTCTACAATTTCATCAAGTTTTGTTGTTTCCTATCTCCCCGTCTCAATATAAATGAAGATATCTAATTGAGCATAAAAAATTATGAATTTTTTTCGTTGCTGCTGTAAATCATGTCAGAATAAGACATAATTGAGATCGATATTATGAAAATCAGGTACTCGAGCATAGGTCAGCTACATCTAAATTGTGATCGAGGAAGATAAAAAATTTATTTACTCGATATATAAATTAAAGCTTACTTTTCATTATTATTTTTAATTATTCTCCTAGAAGATGCAAAATCATTAAAAAAAACTCATTAAATGAAAAAAAGTACCGATACATTAAACTTTGCACAATTCATTTATGTTGGATTATAAAAAAAATATCAGCAATTTACTTAATATGGATAAAAGAGAATAATAATAATATAATCAACCCTCAAATAGGTTAATTTTCTCTTAATTATGTTTCAATTGAACACCTCAACATCTAATAAAATAGTTCACTTATATACCTATGGTTTAAATTTTGAATTAATGTGATCATTCATCTATAAGTTAATTAAGTTAACAAAATAAAATATGTCATTTTCTTAATTATAAACAGTCATTTTAATAATCAGTAAAAACTGTAAGCAATTTCTACTTAAGGTTGATGGGTATAACTAGAGAAAATACAAACAATTTAAAAAAAAAATTGAATCGAAACTTCAAAAGTCAAGTAGTATGTAACTAACTAGACGACGCTTCTGCCTTTTCACCTTCCACGAGTTAAAAAATATAACAATAGCTAAAAGAACTAGAGTGAAATACTTTTAGTGAGTAAAGAATGATTTGACCAGTCGCCAGTCTCGCATCTTCCTATCCTCATCTAATTAAATATCTAAATTATGAATTGAGATATTTAATAGGAAGATAGCTTAGTTTAACGGATTGTAACTATATATTACGCCAAAAACAAAAAAATACAATGAGTCGGACTCTAATTTTTTTTTTCAATTTGTAGATGATGAATTAATGGTCCCAAACAATATACATCATTCATTTAGTTTTCCTCTTGTCTAAGATGCTTTAGGTAAACAAAAATAAATGTTCACCACATATTGAGAATCTTATCAATTCTCTGGAATTATATTGCTGCCAATCAGAGGATTACACTTCGTAAATTGGAGTCCATGAATTTGAAAAAAAATTGCCAACCAAAATTTGGTAAGAAAATCTTGGTAATAAATGGTGATTATAATATATGGACCAAGATATTAAATGAGATCATACCATTTTGCTTAATTAGGGATAAAATCTTTGGTAATCATAGGGGATGATATGATATATAGAGTCCATCACCATATACCAAAAAAAAATACCATATACCAAACTTCTAAAAATTTGCTTAATTTGAAGTGACTATTTATTACAATTTACACGGAATTTCAAAAATATATATTATGAGATTAACGATTAATATTTAGGTATTACTATCAATCTATCATATAAGAACTTCTTTTTGGCATTGAAGAAACCCTCGTTCACGTTAAGTCGGTCTCTGAACAAAGTAAATTCTAGTGTCACATTTTATATATATATATATATATGTAATTCGTCCAATCCACGTATAACAATTTTTTTCATTTTCAATCCGCTCCACTCCACCTTGCATAACTTTTTTAATATTTTATTTTTTCTAGTCAAGTTTGACACTAAAATTAAATTTTATAAAAATAAATCCACTTTTTCATTAAGTTGCATTAATTTAATAGATAAGGACCTGAAAATTTATTTTTCAGAGGTCAATTGAAAAACATGTAAGAAATTGTATTATTTTTTGTTGAACCATTTTGATTTACTATCTTGAATATTTTAGTAGCTTTAAAGAAATTATCTTAATAAATAATGTTCTATCACTCTTATAACATGTAAAAAGTTAAATTTAAGTTTGAAACTACATAAATCACATATACTTGCCTCGCCCTGCATTAATTTTAAAAAAAACCACTTCAACTCGGCTCGCATCCCTCCCGTCCCACACAACCTTAAACACACTCCATCCCATCCCGTATAGCCTTAAATACACCCCACCTCACATCCGCCCCGCCAATTACCATCCCTATGTAAGGTTCACATTACAATTAGTAATGTTTGAAAATGAAAAGTTGAATTTTTGCAATGAGACCACTTTTGTATATTGATATTAGATTCTGCCCAAAGCACTAAATAAGAAAAATAAGAATTAAAGCATCTAAGAAAAGGAATTTCGAACCCACAAATTTTACTATGAATTCTTAAGAAATTTAATTTCATCAATATTATTCAAATAATTTTGAAGTAAGAGAAAATTATATCATATGTGCATTTAAGACTATTACAAGTCATGAATATACATTTTTTATATTTTGCTGAAATAAAATTTAATCACAAGTCCTAAAAAAATTAAATATAGAAACATGTCTTCTTTATTTAGGGAATCAATAAGATGTGTTCACATTAAATGAAATTGAAGAAGTTAGCAAGAGCCATGGGCAGGGACGGTCCAACGTAATTTGAGGCTTAAAGCGAAATTTTAATGGAAGGCTTAAAATTTAAACAAACTTCATATGTGTTTATTTAAAATTTATCTTCTTTACACTTTTCAAATGCAAATTATTACTTAATATTTTTTTATAAATAATCTATTCGATTATTTTTTGTTTCAAATATGATTTTATCAATTCAACATTGAAAAAACTAATTTCACTAAGGCAATCATTATATGAATTATTAGTATAATATAAATAATAAGTTGACAAATTTTAAATAAAGATAAGAGTTTAGAACATAATGGGATTAAAGAGAATAAAATGATATAATTTATTTCTTTATTTTTATAAAATACTTTTTGTTATAAATAATCAATTTTTATATAATAAAAAATAACACATACTTTATTCTTAGTAAAAAAATGAGGCCCCTAAAATTGGGCCTAAGACATATGTCTTAATTATCAAAGCATAGAGCCGGCACTAGCCATAGGTGGTGTGTTGGTCTCAATTTAATTGAACATGAAATTTATATTTTCGAGGCCTAAAACAAAGATTTCATTCGCTTCTCTCTTAAACATCCTTGATGAAGCCTTTTTTATTTAACTTTTTGCTTCTTGTTATTTTAACAGATATAAATAAATTATTGATAACAGATTAAATAACCAGTTATTTTTAAATTAAGTTATTGAGTAAGCGACTATTTAGATTAACTTAAGTTTTTTCTTTATTTCCCCGGATGTCCCCAAATTAAATTGAACTTCATTTATGCCCTCTGTTTCTGAACCAAGTATTGCTGGGCCAACAGAAAGTAGGGTGCCGTGACATGTTTTGGGCTTTAAGCGCATGAGTCAAAATCTGGCCCAAGTTAGAACATTGTAAGTTCCCTTCCATTCTATTCTCTACTTGTTTTTAAAATAGTAGTTACGTTTTACTTTTTGAAAGTCAATTTGCCTAAGGAGTACCGTTTTATAGCCGGAACTCACCTCAACAATCTTACATGGGAAGCGTCAGAATTTAAAAGAGTACTAAATCTGTAACTGTAAAGTGTAAAGTTAAGCATGCTATTAAGTGTAAATTAAAAAAAAGTCAAATTTAAATTATTTTTAAAATATAAAAACGTGCCTTTTTAAAAAGTGGATTTGTAAGTGTTAAATGAAATTGAAGAAGCAAGCAAGAGGCATGGGTCAGCCTAAGTTTAATTGATCATGAAGGGTTAAGAAGTATTAATGAAATTAAAACCGTATTAACATTGAAATATATTAGTACTTTTTTAAATACAAACAGCGGAAAAGTGATAACTACTCCATGTTCTTATATCATTTAGATGTTTTATGAAGTATATTCTTTAACCTTTTCAGACTTGTGTCGTCGAATCAAATTAAAACAAACAAATTAAAACGAAAAAATATTATTTTCGGAAGAGAGAATTCATAAAAATCAAGCAAACTTTTGTCTGCTAGTTTTTGTGTACACGTTTGTTTGTGGAAATAGAGGAAAGCAAAAGCAAAAAGGCAATATGCGTACAGCCTCCACTTTATTGATTTGCAAAGTCAAAAAGATTCCATCTCCACAAACAGTATTCCCTTTCACTCACTTTTTATACATATTGTAATTTTTTAACACTATAAATGAATTCATAGATCTACATTTACAACCTATATTATTTACTCTAAGAAGATGAATGCCAATAATGCAATTAAAGCTTGCTACCTCTATAGTTTCCCACTTCTTTCACTAATTTCATGTCCACACAATTTACCATCACAAACTTGAAACTAATTTACTACCTGAGTATCTATTTTGTAAATCTCAATCAAAAATCTCAAATGAAGTTGAAAGGTAAACTGAGAATAGATGCTGAGCTTTTCATATAGTAATTTAAAAAAAAACAGCTTTTTAAGTTCAAACAAACAGTACATTGCTCCGATAGTCTCAAATATAGACTCCCACCAGGTTTGAGAATTTGAAGAAACGAATTAGGATTTTGAGTTGGTAAATATTAGATTTAGAAATAGAACTTACTATATTCTAGATAAACTATTTATATATATTAAGTAAATGTTTAAATGCATATGATTAAAGGTCAAAACTATCGAATTCTACCAAATTCTTAAGCAAAAACTGTGATGAAATACTACTAGTCCTATTTGAATCAAAATCTTACTAACAAAGTGAAAGTTGACGTAGTCAATCAATTTAGCTATTGAGATTCATGAGATATCAGAGTCTAAGGAGATTATGTGAGTGTCCAATATGACGAAGGAGAAGAGGGGAAACAAGTTAGAGAAATTGTCTGCAGAATATATTTCAAATCAAGCACCGTGTTGGTGTTTCGTAAGTCTTACAGAAAAGCTTTCTCTTTGTCTTCTAACAAACAGTGTTTCTCTTTTTCTGTGTTCACATTGAAGATTAGAATTCTAAACTAGCAGGCCATTAGAGGTAACAAGTCAAAAAAAAATAGGAATATCTACCTAACCTTCAATATTATTAGCTGTATTTCTAGTCAATTGTTTTTAACTGTATATATTTATGAAGAAATTGACCCACAGCAAAAAAAAAAAAAAAAAAAAAAAA
>JAJONS010013163.1:0-98972 GCA_029582315.1 Solanum tarnii x Solanum tuberosum
AGAGTTTTCCAAAAGTCTTTTCCAAATGTTTTAACTTTGTTTTAAGACTTAAAGTTCAAGTTGAGTAAAGTTTGAAGTTCATTTCTTCAAAAGTATATGGGGACTATGTATTCCCAAAGGGTTTAAAATGTTTTCACATTTAAACAAGAAAGGAAACCTCGATTTCCAAAGAGCCTTTGGGCTACTTTTCAGAAAATAGTAATCTCTTTCTAAATGAAGCAAGAGAGGAAACTTTTATTTCCAATTTAGCCTTTGACCTAAGTTTTTGAGCACTAATCTCAAATCACAGAAAGAAGTATGTTTTAAACATAAGAGCTAATTATATTTTTGGGAGTAGTATTGAGCATTGATATGGGGGAGAGTTCAGACAACTCACAACCCTCATAAACTACGTAGCCATCATGGGTAGAAAAGTGTCATACTTTTTAGATGATTCCTTTAATGCCTGTTAGCATAGACTAGTGGATCCACTTACTAGTTCAGGTTCTATACCCTCGGCAAGGTATAGGACGGCCCTGACAGCGTGAGGCAAAACATTGTATTATCACTATAGCTCTTACGTGATGGTTGTCGGTTAGAGAAACTCCCACAGAAGTAATTGTATTCTTATATACACAGTTTATTTTATTTTTACATACATTTTAAAGTTATTTGTATCTTTGCATACACACAGAGTTGACACCATGTTTTTAACAACTTTTCTTTATATTGCACTTGTTTTAAACTTCTTTATATTGAAATGAGTTCAATTATGTTGAGTTGAGTTGAGCCGGGTAAGTTCTTCAGTTTCTTTTCAAGCCTATGTTGTGGTTAGCATTCCAACTCGCATGCTCGTACATTTAATGTACTGATGCCAGTTGGCCTGCATCTTATTATGATGCAGACACAGGTTACTAGGATTGACATCCAACGCATCGTTGATCCAGTGAGCACTCCAGAGTCAATTACTTTGTTAGTTCATAAGGATGACGTGTGGTTTGTCCCGACATCCATTTCAAATGGTTTAGAGACTTCATAGACAGTCAAATGTTAGTCCTTTAGTCTTTTCATTGAGTTTATCAGTTCATATATTAAGACTTGAGTTGCCATTTTGACCAAGTTGAATGTTTGATTTTTAAGCATTCTCAGTATTTTATTATTCAAGTGAGTATAGTGCTTTTGATCATTATAATATGCATAGAGTCTTCCGCTGAGTTAAGTAAGTCAGGCCAAGGGTTCGCTTGGGGCCAACAATGGTTCTTGAGTGCCAGCACGTTCGGGGTGTAGCCTCGGGGCGTGACAGGTGCCCAGGATGGGGTTAAATTATTTTTTTTGAAAAAACAGTTTTTTTTGTGTTTGGAAAACAAAAACAAATTAGGGGTCGGTTGGTGGAAGGTGGGGGGGGGTGGGGTTGGAGGTGCCTGGGTGAGGGGGTAAATATTTTTTTTTGAAAAAACACATTCTTTTTGTTTTTTGGAAAACAAAAAAAATTTAGGGGTAGGTTGATGGAAGGTGGGAGGGGGGAATCCCCGGGGGGTGGGGTTGCCTGTGGGGAGGGGTAATTTTTTATTTTTTTTTGGAAAACAAATTTTTTTGAATGGGTTAGAACCATTTACCCAAACCATATTTGACCAAATCCATATTTGCCCATATCATATTTGGATGGATTGTAATCCAAACCATGTTTGCTCAATCCATATTGAATCCATCCAAATCTGATTCAATCCAACCATTTGCCACCCCTAGCACCAATGCAGTTTTGAATTTTAAATTGCCAATGCAGTCCTTTTAGGAGGTGGGGGCGAGAATTCTCTTGCATGAGCCACTGACTAATGCAATCGAAGTGAGAGGTCAGCAGATGTGTATTCATGATTTTAAGATAATGGGTATACTATTATGAAAATGTGGATCTAAGATATAACTTTTGATCGGTTTGACATATATAAAGGAAAATAAATAAAACAAGATAGATAAAAGATTTATATTTCTAACCTCACAGAGGTGCACCTAATCATTATTGCACGATATTATATGATACTTGAGTATGAGTTCACACATCTAACTTTAAATATATAGTTTTAAAATATAACACTACTATATATGATTTCAGGAGGGGAGCATAAGTTCACATGAACCCGGTGACCCCCTCCTGAATACGCCTTTGGAAAGGTGTGATGACAGTGTGCGCTTCCAATAACCTGTCGATTAGAGAAGCGATCCTGCAAAATCAAAATAATATTTTTGAGTAAGATAATTAAACTTACATGACTAGATCTTAATCACTAGGAGGAGACAATCAAATGAAAATAACACCTTACCAAACAAATACTATAGATCATTCGGTTGACTGATACTTGCTGCGATTTATAAGTCCAAAAATGATTTCCTTGCTTAATCCCGTATTGATATTTCAATTTGATCTTAAAAGACCAACAAACCCTAAGTCAAGATTATAATTTGTAAGAAGAAATATTTCATAAAGAAAAATAATTTTTTTATACTATTGTTTGTCTTTATTTGTCCATTATTATGTCATAACTCACGTTTTCCTCGTAAACATGGAAAGTTTGATGCATGCAATTTTGTGCCTAAAATGTCACATACAACTTGTTATAATATCTAAAAAAAGGTAAATGTTACAGATCAAACAAGAAAAATTTACTTGTCAAAGAAAAATCAACTAGCCATGGATATTTTTAAAAATATTGAAAATAACGTTAGCTAAAATTCATCCAACTCTAGAAAAGAGGTTTCCTTTCCCAAAGAGATCTATTGTGAAACACAAAACCAAATCTTTATTGTAAAACACGACTTATGAAGTTTAAATAAATGCCTGGAAGTTGCAAGAATAGTTTATAAATTAGAAAATATTATTTTAAATATCACTTTCATCTACACTAAAATAAATATCAAGAGATTAAACATCTAGCTGAATGGAACAAACCAAAACCCCTACTTCATACCCACAACAATATTAATCATAAAATTAAGAAGCAAAAACATGCCCAAAATTATACTTGTGAAAAAACAAAGATTGTAAGCTACTCTAAATCTTTGAAAGATTGAATCTTTTGAATGAAAATGCATTTTCTTTGCAATAAATTAAGATTCATTCTTGAGAAGTCTTAACAAAAAGTAGCTAGAGGTAGCATATCAAAAGTTATATCAACACTATATGAAATAATGTTAACCATAATTTATATACAAAAGTCACACTATCACAAAAACTTACTTCATTAATTCTCAAAACCTACTGAAGACAAACATATGGGAAATCAAGTTTCCTATTCTTTTATATAGAGGAAATTCTAAAATTTACAAACATGATTTTCAAAAGGTATGTAAGTTATTTTATTCTTAAATCCACTAAACAAGTTGAACAAACATATATAGAGTACTCATCTAGTCCATCAAACTAGTTCCAATTTAGATATAGCTAATTTAATTGATATTTATTAAATGTTTAAATGAGAACTCAACCAAAAAAAACTCATCAAATCGATGTTCATAAAATTATACATAAAAAAACTAAAAAAACAGTGATCTATTTCTTAATTAAAATTAAAATTAATATAGAATATCTTCAACTAATAAATATATTCATGGCATGAATGTGGTCAAATTTAAGTAAAAAAGAAAAGAAAAGAAAGAGCAACCTACATGAATGACAAGACTAATGTAAGGAGGAATTGAGGTGATCAACTCCCGGAGTAGATCTGCAAATCATTATAATTGAGAAGCAAATTAGACTGATATGGATTGGAGGTAGATTTGCAAGATATGATACAATCAAAAAGCACGAATGTGGATGGGGAGGGGGATGGAGCAATTTGAAAATCGATAAAATTGAGGGATGGGGATTGCATCAATCGATACAATTGAGGTAATTTTTTTTTTATATGTTAAAGAATTTTAATAGAGTTGATAGATAAATTTACAAACTAGGATGAGATGTGATAAATAATATCTTTCATATAGGACAAAAGAGTGAAAACTTTAGATTATCATAATCCAAGCCTTCTCTAAACTCCTTGTGTGATTAGGTACCTCCACCCCACCCTCCGAGATGAGTATTGGCATCTCTATTCAAATGTTTGTCTTCTTCCATATTTTTAATTTTGAGAGCATTAATTAATTCACACGACTTATTCCACATGAAAAATGTTACTCCCTGTGTCCATTTTATATGACTCACTTTACTTTTTAGTCAGTCCAAAAGAGAATGCCACATATCTATATTAAGTAACAATTTAACTTTAAAATATCCATATTATCCTTAATAATGAAATGATTTATAGCCCCACAAACATCTGTCGATTATTTTAGACCAGAAGTTTCAAAAGTCTTTTTTTCTTTCTTAAAATTCATGTCAAGTCAAACTAACTCATATAAAATGGGACAGAGAGAGTAATTAAGAGTTTTTTGCATTATTTTCTTGTTAGTATCTCCTTTCTATAACTGTCCCAGTTCTTACTTTTCTATTTTATCCAAAATGTGTTTTGTGGTCCAGTAATCAGTCGCGGAGCCATGATTTTCATTAAGAGGATGAGGTTCAATTGTTCAAATGGTTACGCCATTGAAACATTACAAAATAAATATCAATACTAGGATATTCATTAGGGATTCAAAATATATACAAAGTAAGTGCATAAGATATATACAATATATCGTGTAATATTAGAGCAAAGAAGTGTCAATTGACTCCCTCTGGACAATGGATATCACTAGCAGGATATGTCAACATGTTTTGATGAAAAACTATTAATAGCGATGAAACCACCCAGACTTAGGGAGAAGTTAAAAACTCATCCACAAAAATGAAACATTGATATCATATATGACTAACGCATGACGCATTGATAAATAACATATTAATTACTATATGATTCGACAAATCTAATCTAAAGTTGAAGAAGTTGCCAAAAATATAAGTATGCAACCGAAGAGAAACCATGAAATGGTGCAAAATGAGTTTGAATATCCATATAGTAAAAAATGGTAAGGTCTACGTACACCTTACAATGTGTATGTAAATTAGCATTAATTTACAGTGGATATTCCTATAACTGGGACATTAATCTCAAAATGAAGATGACTATTCTCAATTGACAAAATAGTTGTTCTGTCAGGCGAAAAAAGAAAACTCTCCTTAAAATTTCATTTTCATCGTCATCATCATCGTCGTCCCTTAGCATCAGTTGATTAACCTCAAATGTGGAGCAACCTTCCAAGATTACACACCAACTAATTGAGGTCTAGACTCTTTTTCATGTATTCGAAAAGAGTCGTTTGTAGGTTGAGCATGCATTCTAGCAGGAAAAGAAAGAGAAGTTGCATTGTAAAGTACAAATAGTTTATCCAAATCCTAAAAACCAAGTCGAGTCAAACATGAAGATTTATCTCAATCTTAAAACCTGCAAAGGATAAACACATGTTCGTTGCTCCAAACGCTCCAGATATTGTTCCACACCCAAGTTGCACAAGTGCACCAGGTTCTGCATATTAATACAATTGTTAGTAATATGCTAATTTCACTTCGTCGGAGATGAGTTGGTTAGTAGTTGAAGAGTCACAAGCTATACCACTATCCTGAAGAAAATAAATCCTAGACAAATCCTTCATCTTTTCATAGACAACAAAATCAATGTGTGCATAAGGTATAATTCCAAGAAGAGATAGTATCAACCCTTTATAAAAGACCTGATCGAGGCCCCTCCTGAATCCATATATCTTTTGATAGTTTTCCTAGGTTGGGGACCTTCCCACCTTCACTTCCATGAGTTTGTATAACGGATTCTTACCATGATCCATGGGATAGATAGCAATCTGTGTTACTGTACTAGCCATCCCCCAGACACAAGATTTCCAGAAGCTCCAATGTTACACTTGGTATGAGCAATCACATTTTTGAAGATCTCGTAAACATAAAACTTAATTGTACTTTTAGGTGTAACCTTCATCACATTTAATCCATTGACCCTAAAGAAAACTCAATACAGCACCATCCTACCATATTTCTCAGAAAGTAGAACCAATAGAAGCATGAGTAGTCTAAACTTGTAAAACCACCTTTAGCCGATCAAGGGAAGTTGTAGCAGTACTAGAAGTAGCTCCTACTGTAGGAAATATAGAAGGAGAATACTTTCTTCAGAGAATGTTCATGTTTTATCTAGGGTACTTAAGGCCACTTGAGATGATTATAATCATCAACTACATCTCTATTTATACTACTAATAATGTAAATCAAAGGTTTTGCACAAATAACTAGATACATGTATCACAATTTACTAGATACATGTATTACAAAATTCTGAAAGACTTCTTGAAAAACTAGGAGACATTATTGGGAGACTAAACATCAAGGTGTGAATGCATTAATTCTAACACTCCCCCTTAATGCATTTGCTTGACAACTCCAATGCCTTCTGGAAGATACAAAAACTTTTCTCTTGAAAGTGCTTTGGTGAAGATGTCAACAAGTTGTTCTCTTGTCTGGCAATAACACAACTGAATTTCGCCTTTCTCTTGTGCTTTTGAATATCTACTTCTTGATTGAGTTTGGTTTTGTAAATCCACTTTAGACTTACAACTTCTCTTTCTTTGGGTATACTCACACACTTCCAAGTATTACATTCTCAATCATCTGAATTTTTTCTGCCAAGGCTTTCTTACAAACATCTTTATTGCCTCCTCATAATTTTCTGGCTCAAAACTGGAAAGTTACATATCTGATAAATGTCACTCAACATTTTGGTTCCTCTTGGAGGTAAATCGTCATCATCTGAATCTGAGATTTCTTCCCCTTGAGGGACATCTTCCTCTTCCTCATCCTCTTTTTGATTTGAAACATCTAAAGATATGATAGAAGTATTCTCTACCTTAATCTCAGTATGTATCTCAGCAAGGCCTTGCACCATGTCTTTTTTCTTGAGAAGCTTCAAACCATGAAAATTCAAGTGACAAAATCTTTTGTGCCAAAGCCATGAATCATCTACAACTTCATTTTTGAATGTATTGTAATAAAATTGTAAAGGAAATTTTCTTTTTATCATATCTACTTCAATAATGACTTGATTTGGTTCAATTTTATCATATATCTTGCAATAATTATCTCTAAACACAAAAGAATAACCATTTTCCATGAGTTGACCAATACTAAGCAAATTTTCTTCCAAGTCAGGAATTTAAAGAACATCATGAATTTGCTTACCGCTCCATTTTATGTTGATTGAAATGGTACCTTTACCTTTTGCATCAACTAAGGCTCCATTCCCCATTCTCACTTTAGTAGTGATACTACTATTAATTGAGAGGAAAGCCTTTTCATCTCTAGTCATGTGATTTTTATAACTGCTATCAACATACCATTCATTGGTTTTTACTGAAGCATCATATTGAGAAGCAAAGAAAAGGTTTTCTTCCCTTTCTTATGTAAATCAAAGGTCTTGCACAAATAACTAGATACATGTATCACAATTTACTAGATACATGTATTACAAAATTCTAAAAGAATTCTTGAAAAACTAAGAGACACTATTGGGAGACTAAACATCAAGGTGTGAATGCATTAATTCCAACACCTACAACTCCCCAAACAATGAAATATTTTGTTGTATGGACATGCTTAATGATGCCTTCTAGTATGAATGCATGTTCACCAATACTTACAAGATATACCCTCTCCCGGTAAATACTCTCCAAGGTAGCCTCATGTGGATAAAGTAGAATAAAATTTGTCCATTCTTCGACAGTAATAATCCCATTATTATCCTTCTCAACATGTTCCACAAAACGTGAAAGTTCATCATCATCTATTTCTATCCCTACAAAAAAAATAACCGCCCTCGTTAATTAAATAAATATGAAAATAACAAATCCTAAATAACTCAGGATTCCTACTCCACCTTTGAATTATTATTTCCAACATTTTCCCGTGATTAAAAGTTGTATACTTTGGCCTCTTTGTTCTTGTCATTGTTGTTGTATTGGAAAACACTTTTCTTCAATCTTCAATTTCTTTCTTGTCATTGGTGTTGTATTGGAGAACTTCTCTTCAATCTTCAATTTCTTTCTTGTCATTGGTGTTGTATTGGAGAACTTCTCTTCAATCTTAAACTGTTGGTGTAGTTCTCTTCCATTCTAATTTTTTTTTTCTTGGTTGTGTTAGAGCAGTTTTTCTCCAACTTCCAATTGTAAGAGCACTTTTCTCCAACTCATAATATTTTTTTCTTGGTTGTGTTGGAGCATGATTTAATGTTTCAAAGACACTTCATCCAATTCTAAGTGTCAACGATCGCTAGTCAGTATAATAACCCAACTAAATGAGTTAGGGTCGAATCCCACAGGGAGTGGTACGTGTTTAAGAATCAATAGGAAAGTATGAATATGCTCAAGTCAACCATAGGAATAGACATTATCGAATAAAAACATAATTCAAATCAGGGGTGACAGAAATGTCAAATAACATGGGGGTTTTGATTTTAATTGTCAACTACAACAACAACAAATAAGAAGGAATAACAATAAGGAGACGGGTTCTTGGGATGTTATTTGATTATGGACTAATGTACACAAATGGGTAATTGCAACTGCTAGTAAATAGTTGTAAATTAGTGAATAGGCTAGACTATAGAAAAGGTAAACTTTCCCTCGAACAATTTACCCAGAATCAAGTCGGTTTCTCTCGAATACCAAAAAGCAAGCGAATAAGAACAACTTACGCCTTAGTCCATTCACTCTATCGAGCTGAATGTGTGGAAAAGATTTTAGGATTCACTCTCTCGAGCTGAACCCAATACAACCCAATACCCACAGACCATCAATTCAATAATCATGATTTTAAAGCCTCCCTCTTGAGCAAGCCAAAAACACGAAGGTAGGACTGCATTTGCAACTAAAATCCTTTAATTTAAACCACAATTACTGAATGAAATCACTTCTAAACAGAATTTAAACTAACAATTAGCAATACCCATTAGGTAAATCAACCCATAATCACATAATCACACCCCCAGAATTGGGGTTTTAGCTAGACATCATAAAAAGATAGAAATCGTTACCAAATTCTGTTTCCATCAACTGAGTAAGATTAATTTTGTCTTTACAAATGTCCAAATTAAAGAATCTCAAAGATCCACTTCCAATTTCTCAAAAATGAAAATTTTCAATTCTTCAAAGCTAAGGAAAAATATTGTCTCAATACTCAGAGTTCAAACACAAAAATTACTCTCATGAATGTTCAGAATAAAATTTGATACTAAACATAATGTTTGAAAATGTATTTATAGTTGCCAAAAATATGCTGCGAAGGACCATTTGGCACAGTAAGTCGGGATAGCCGATCAGCTCGGTGATCTGCCCTTTGGTCAGTTCCATCACCTTTCCGCTTTGGCCTTCAGCATCCTCAAGTTCTGTAACTTTGGACGATCCAACACTCCATCCGATTGCTCCTTTCTATCGCCGACTTGATTTTCTTCTTCAGGGCATGGCACAATGGAACTTTAGGTGAGATAATAGCCATTCGGTGACTCGCCCAAGGGATTAGGCGATCAACAAACCTTGTTTTTTTTGTTCTTTCAGCTGCCTTGTTCCTTTTTGCCCATTACTGTCCACGCTTTGTTCCTCAATCCAAATACCTGGAAATCAAGGATTTTACATCAGTTATTGGTACAAAATAGGCATTTGAGGACACGAAATCAATCCAAATAAAGTCGTATATGAGTCCAAATCATGGACTTATCAACACCCCGAACTAAAACTTTTGCTTGTTCTCAAGTAAACCTCAAGTTTGGTAGTTCAAAAAGGATGTCTCAAATAGTGCTACACAAGACTCAACTTATTCATGCAAGGATCAATTGTGTTCTCAAAGATTCAAGTTGTGACTCACCATTATCAAAGACTCTCAAGTTCACAATGATTGCTTCAAATGTAAGTTCAAGCTCAACAAAGGTACTCAAATTCCCTCACATAAAGAATGATTCCATGTTCACACGCAATGGTTCAACAATTTATAGTTTCGGAATCAAAAACAACACTCACACTCACAAAGATGAACACAATGTATGATTTCACCCAAAGGTCTTTTCAAGGCTTGTAACGGGGTTGAGTGTAAAGGTATGGTCATTTAGGCTCAGTGGTTGTTATCCTCCTGAAATGTGGTGTGAACAATTCTTTCTTCCCTTTTCTTCATCATTTTCATTCATGCTCAAAAATTCACTCCATTATTCACTTTCCATGAAACTTTGGAAACCCCATTTTCTTTTGCAACTTTATTCACTTTTTCATTCTTTTTCTTTTTCTTTCTTCTTGTTTTTTTTGTGTGGAGGGGTTCCATCTTGTTCACAATCATGGCTCAAAGGGGGACTTCTTTGCATTTCTTAGTTTGCCTTCTCTTTTCACCACACCCCCAACTTAGGCTTTTGGCCTAAGTTGGCTATTCAAACAAACCACAAATCATGAGGCTTATGGGTGAGGGAATAAAGAAAGGTCACAATTGCATCAAGTTTCTTCCAAGAAAAGGTCTAAGGCTCAACGGGTGTTCAACCAAAGTTCAGACATCTCACAAGGTAGGCCACAAAAGAGGTATAATGTCAAATTGTTTCACTCTTCAAAGTTGCCTAAGATCATTTCAAGAGATTGCATCACTTAGTTAACTGGACCAACGGGGCAAATTCTAGGTGTCATCACACATGGTTCACGGTAAGCTCATCACACAAGGCGTTGACACCAATGTCAAACAACACTCCATACTTTCTCTAGTGTGCAATGTTCATCACAAGAGACTCAATTTGATAATTGGCTAGTCAGAACGAGATGCAAAAAGTTCACATATTGCCTATGCAACTTTATTTGACTCATCATAGCCGCACATTCATTTTTGTTCGATTATGATCACTATTCAAGTCATCGGTATTGATCAAGACCGATACTCAAATTTGAAAGAGAACAACCACATTCAAACATAAACAAGGGGTGGCACAAAATTTTTCAGAAGGGTCCAAAAATCATTTACAATTAAAACAAGGAGCCACAAGCTCAACCATCAACAAAAATAGTGCTAAACACAATTTATAGCTCAAAAACCCAATATATAACCAAAACAATAATCATAAAAGGTGGGCCTCACCCCACCACAAAACAAAAGCTATTTGTCCTCAAAGGCAAAAAACTATCCAAAAGTCTATAAAATAAGACAGAGAGAGAGGTAAAGGGAAATCAAGTCTACGCAGTCGCTCCATATGTTGGGGCATCAGTGCTTGGTGTATCACTCTGGTCCTAGGTCTTAGTACCCGGAGTCACATCAACAGTACCACCAACTCCACTAGGGTCAGCCAAAGGCATGTCTGCTAAGGAGGTCAGCACAATTGCATCTACCATGGCCTCCTCAGTCTCTGTAATGCCTTCGTAAGAAATCTACTCAGCAACCCCAAGTATCTCGTCATCTATCTCCGCCTCAGACTCAGGATCAACTACTTTCTCAACTCGAACATCATCTCCGGTGCTTGTCGGAGGCATATCTGGCTCAACTAGCACATCTGGGTTCTCCACCATCCCGAAAATCATAGACATGTCGGTGGACTTTAGCTGTGCACATCTCTCATCAGTACAACAATAATGGCCTTTAGAGCCGTCACCTCCTCGGTAGCCCCTTGGCCATGCTTGCACACCACTATCCTAGCTGCAAGGGCATCAATGGTAGCACTCAAAGGTTTCACAGTATCAATGAGGGTTGTCTGAATCATGCCCGGAATGGAGGCCTCAAGTCTAGCAGCACATCGATCAGCAGAATGGGCTAGTTGCCCCATTCGTAGTGGTGTAGCCTGAGTAAGTGGGGGCCGGCAGGCAGCAACAACAACAGTACCAAATCTTGGAGGCAATGGAGCAGAAGAGGAACTGGGAGTATCAGAAGGAACAACAATAGATGTACATGAAGTCCTAGGGGCTAGAGTAGGCAAAGGTGCCTCTGCAGGTAGTGCATATGTATCCACAATCGGGGAAGTATCCACCGGGGTTGTCTTCTTCTTCTCGGCCTCATCATTCATGTATTCTATCTCGATTCTCCTGATATCAGTAAAAGATGTGGGAATCACTTCCACATCTTTCTTCTCATCTTTAGGAACCCGGGCATGTCTGCACAGCTTGGTGATCAACACCGAAAAGGGGAGGGAAGTCTGGCACTGCTTGGCTCTCATAAGCATCTCCTGTGTAATAATCATCCTTAGATTCAACCTTGTCCCATCAATGATGCAACAAAGACAGACTGCTTTGACATGGCGTAGAATCGACTCATTCTGGGATGGCATGATGGTACTGCTGATGAAGCCAAGCCAATACCGCGCTACTACATTGAGGTCCTTCTTTTCATTAGCCGCTTTAATCTCTAGCCACTTAGCAGTACCACCTGATATCAATGTAGCCAACCACTTCTTCATGTCTTCTAGCGTCTTTGTCCTGATCTTGTACTGACAGTCATCCTCAAGCCTCGTCGTACATTCTAGGACTGCATTGATGGCAGCATAATCACACTGCACCCTTTTACCTCTGACGGTCACATAATCAACCGTCTTAAATTTGGTTGCCGATTTTTTCCCTTGTGGTACCAGTGCCCATAGGCAGTGTAGAACTCCCGGACCCAATTCGGAATATAAGGACCTCGGGGTCGAGTGAACAATTGGAACTTGTGTGACTTTAGGCAACTCATAATCTCACGATACTTGTCAATGACCCCATCAGTGGACATACGCTTCTCATCTATAATGGTCCTCAACCCCTCAGTCTTCAGTTTGTTCATAGCCCTTAGGGGAGGACCCTATAATGGTGGTGCTAGGACCACATTTTACGCTGGAGCGGGAGGAGGGGTACTGGTGGCCTAAGGAGTCCAAATCCTAGATGGATCATTCATCTTTTTGGATCACTACTCTGCCCTCTGTGCTGCTACTAGCTCAATCATCCTCTGGCTTAGAAGTTATAGCCTGATGGTCTTAGTACTCACCCTCACACTCAGAAGTGGTGAGGTGAGTGGCGTAGATATCGTCACTATCGGAGCTTGCCTTCGGTGACACAGGTACCTTCCCTTTTTCCCTTTCCCCTCCCACCTGTTGTGGGAAGTTTGGAAGCCTTATCTTTAGCCTTGGATGCAGCTGCATCCTCGTTGATTGCTATTCACTTGGTGCTCTTGCGAGGCAGCATGTCTCTACCTGCTACTTTAGGTCTAGCCATATCTGCAAACATCGAGGAAAGTTAGAAACAGTTCAAGCAAGTTTGCAAAAAAATAGTTGCAGACAGACTTGCCGAACTGGTCGGCGAGTCACTGAATCTCTTTGGCGAGCCAGATCAAACTTGCCGAAAGGATTGGCTCAAAAATTTCCAAAAAATTTGGCATGTCGGTGATGGGAAGGGACTTTTGGCGAATTGCCGACAACATTTGGCGAGCAAGGACTAGCCTGCCGAAAGTTACAGTGCATTTTAGGGATTAGGGGTGCAAAAAAAGGAGATCAAGAAAGACCTTCGGTGAGTCATCGAGTGCACTCGGCGAACTCAGACTTATCGCCGAAAGTTACAGAACCTAACTCAAGATTAAGCATGAAATTAAAGGCGATAAGGGGTAGTTCGGCGAACCACCAAGTGGTTCGGCGAGCTCGACCCAGCTTGCAAAACGGCCTAACATGCCAACTTTCAACCCCAACTTCCAAATTCAACCCCGCAGCCACTGAAAACAAAATCAAAACATGCACCAGTTCAATTAAACTAAGACCCATTAAACCCATGCCCCCGTGATACTCAGACTTCTCCCGGTTTGTCCAAATTTGGCCATTTGACATTTTTTGCCCTTAAAAATGACGTCAACCGCTCTATCATTGGGCAAATTACATTATTCGGCATATATGTTGGTTACTTAGACTTCACCCGACTAGATCCAATAATTATTTAAGAACACCCACCAATTTTGGGAATTAAACAGTAAAGGCATTATAGGCATGATATTCGAATTAAGATAGGCATAAACATACAATTACGCTCAGAGAGGCCCATCACGCAGCACTAACATAAAATTTCATTTGCAAATGAGTAAAAATTGCTAAATATAGATTCAGGGTTCGGAAAACCAACCTTTGAAGCCGAATAATCAAGTTGTAAAGCTAGGCCACAATGATATCCAACTCCGACTAGAAACTCGACGACTAAAATGCGATAAAAATGCAAAAAGACATAAAATATTATGCAGGTGTGAATTTGGGAAGTTCAAAAGTGTGGGAAAATGAAAGAGTTTGAAAGTTTAAACCTTTGGCCTTTAAAAAACGTCCAGTTCTATCCCATTCAGCGACATAAGTTTTGCTCCCCGACCTACTAGGCGTGGGTACTTACATTTCTGAGTTTTACAAGACCTCCAGTTAGTGTGGGGGTCCAAACGGCAGACTAGGTGGATATCTTAGACCTGGTCGGTGATTCGCCAATTTGCTCTTGGGCTCCAGTCAGGCTCGCCGACCTCTTTGGCGAGTCGCCGACTGGACTTTTAGCTCGCCAACCTACACTTCTCAAACACATTCTACATTTTGGTCTGCACAATCAGCACACCATTATTTAAAAATAAAAAAGAAAGCAAATAAAAACTTGGGCTGCCTCCCAAGCAGCGCCTTAGTTAACGTCGCGGCACAACGCAAGTCCATGCACACACCTTATTCTTGGGGTTGGCCATAGTATCACTAGGCAACCCCCCTTGCTGTTTTGGGGTTAGAAAAGACGAGATATGACCCAATTGGGTCTCCAACTGTTTGATCGAGATGAAATGGGAGGTAACCATCTGGCTAAGGGTCGACACATGTTCTTTCATTATTTTCAAGATCTTGTCTGACCCCTCAACTTTGTTGAGGATACGAGAAAGAATATCCTTAAACCGGACACCTTTCAAATAATTTGGCTTTTGGCGCTCGTGGGGAGGCACATACTTATCCTTCTCTCCATCCTTCCAATTGGGATTTCGATCCCTCCACTTTCTATCACGATCCTTCCATCCTTCATCCCTGTTCCAATCTTGGTTACCACCTTGGTTCGGGTAGTTTGAACGATAACCACAACCTTGGTTGGCTAGGAAATTCATGTCTTGATTGTACAAAGCCTCAAACTTGGCCTCTTCGGGGTTCACACACCCAACACCTACGACATTGACATTCCTAACACCAGCTCACAAGACATTTGTAGACAAAATTTCAAGTTGGGTCATAATTTTGGGCATATTCTGATCCCTCTCTTTGTCTTTCTCCACATGCTCCTTGGTCAATTTGATTGTGGTCATGCCACCCAATATCTGAGCTGCTATCATATAAGGTTGCTGTATCAAACCTCCAGGAGAAAGTTGGTTAGCAGCACCCTTGTTTACCGAATCAAGGCTTCGGTAAAAATACTGCAGCAACACATTGTCAGGTAAGCCATGAGTTGAGCATTGAAGCACTAACTTTTTGAATCACAGCCAAGTCTAATGAATTGGCTCGCCATCCAGACGCTTGAAGCTCTGAATCCTGTCCCGGCGAGTCATCATCTTCGAACGAGGTGATTTAACGTTTCAAAGACACTCCATCCAATTCTAAGTGTCAACGATCTCTAGTCAGTATATTAACTCAACTAAATGAGTTGGGGTCGAATCCTGGAGTGGTACGTGTTTAAGAATCAATAGGAAAGTATGAATATGCTCAAGTCAACCATAGGAATATACATTATCAAATAAAACCATAATTCAAATGAGGGGTGACACGAATGTCGAATAACAAGGGGGTTTTGATTGTAATTATCAACTACAACAGTAACAAATAACAAGGAATAACAATAAGGAGACATGTTCTAGGGAAGTGATTCGATTATGGACTAATGTAGACAAATGGGTAATTTCAATTATTAATAAATAGCTGTAAATTAGTGAATAGGCTAGAATATAGAGGAGGTAAACTTTATCTCGAACGATATACCCCGAATCAAGTCGGTTTCTCTCGAACAACAACAAGCAAGCGAATAAAAATAGCCTACGCCTTACTCCATTCACTCTCTCAAGATGAATGTGTGGAAAAGGGTTTAGGATTCACTCTCTCGAGCTGAACCCATGACAACCCAATACCACAGACCATCAATTCAATAATCTTGGTTTTAAAACGTCTCTCACGATTAAGCCAAAAACACGAAGGTAGGACAGCATTTGCAACTACAATCCTTTAATTAAAACCACAATTACTGAATGAAATCACTTCCAAACAACATTTAAATTAACAATTAGCAATACCCATAAGCTAAATCAACCCATAATCACATAATCACACCCAAAGAATTGGGGTTTTGGCTAGACATCATAAAAAGATAGAAATCGTTACCAAATTGTGTTTTCATCAATTGGGTAAGATTAATTTCGTCTTTACAAAGGTCCAAATTGAAGAATCTCAAAGACCCACTTCCAATTTCTCAAAAATGGAAAACTTCAATTCTTCAAAGCCAAGGAAAAATATTGTCTCAATACTTAGAGTTCAAACTCAAAAATTACCCTCATGAATGTTCAGAATAAAATTTGATACTAAACATAATGTTTGAAAATGTATTTATAGTCACCAAAAATATGCTGTGAAGGACCATTTGGCACAGTAAGTTGGGATCGCCAATCAGCTCGGCGATCCACCATTTGGTCAGTTCCATCGCCTTTCCACTTTGGCCTTCAGCATCCTCAAGTTCTGTAACTTTGGGTGATCCAACAGTCCATCGCGGAACCACTCGGTGACACGCCGACTACTCCTTTCTATCGCCGACTTGATTTTCTCCTTGAGGGCTTGGCACACTGGAACTATAGGTAATATAATAGCAATTCGGCGACTCGTCCAATGCATTAGGTGATCCACAAGCCTTTTTTTCTTCTTTCTTTCAGTTGCCTTGTTCCTTTTTGCCCATTAGTGTCCATGCTTTGTTCCTTAATCCAAATACATGGAAATCAAGGATTTTACATCAGTATTTGGCACAAAATAAGCATTTGAGGACACTAATCTATCCAAATAAAGCCCTAAATGATTCCAAATCGTGGACTCATCAGAGCACTTCTCTCCAACTTCCAAGTGTTGGAGCACTTCTCTCCAACTTCCAAGTGTTGAGCACTTTCTCTCCAACTGATGATATTGTTTCTCTTGGTTGTGTTGGAGCACTTCTCTCCAACATCCAAGGTTGATGCACTTCCCACAAATGCCTTCTTTTTTGTGTTGGAACACCCTCTCTCCAACTCTCATTGATGCCCTTCCCATCAACTTTTTTTTTTTTTGGTTTTTTTAAATTACTTTGGTGTTGGAGCACTCTCTCTCCAACTCTTGCTGATATCATTTCCATCAACTCCTTTTCTTTTTGTGTTTTTATTTTAACTTTTTGTTGTTGGAACACTCTCTCTCCAACTCTCGTTGATGTCCTTCCCAATAACTCCTTTTCTTTTCCTTTTATTTTTTATTTTTTGACTTTCTCTAACTTTTAATTTAGAGAAGAGTTTCTTCCTCTTGTGCTTGGTTGCAGTTCTTTAACTCTCCAATATTTTTGTAAGTCTTTTCTCCTAGCATGTTCTTTTAATGCATATATTATTCATCCAACATTTGTCAACATGATCATTGGCCACATGGGAAGCATAACCGCCCGCCGAGAGCAAAAACTTTAAGATCTTCTACTAGGCTCTGATATCAATTTGAAGGAGGATATTTTATTTATAAACTCAAAAGTTCTATATTTTTCTGTATATTTCTGTGTGTTCTTGTATATTGAAAATAACTAACAATATCCCTGTTTATAATAGTAAACAACCAAATAAAACTAAGACTAGAAAATATATTTCTATGTGAATGTCACTCCCGAGCCCGACATCCTGGGCGTGTCCAGCACTCGAGAACCATTTCTAGTTCCCAAGCAAACCCTTGGCCTGACTCAAAATTCAACGGAAGACTTACTCAACAATATATGAACTCAAAAGTAAAGGTTTCTCAAAAGTCTCAAAGTAATTAACTCGGAATATTTAAAAAAACATTCAACTGGCCAAAAAAGGCAACTCAAGTTTTGAACATTAACAATTGATTAATAAGAACTACGGAAAAGACATAAATTTACCCCCGAACTAGTTACGAAAAGTCAGTGACATGCTTACACTAATATAGTGACCTATTAACACTTCTGCTACTAAATAGGGAATTTGTTTTACCCCCTGATACGTGTAGCACAACTCTCACAGTGGGAGGTGTATCGCCCTTGCGTCACATCAATGCCATGCCACTGCCACATTAGATGCGATGAAATTTTTTAGCTAAAATTCTCCATGTCATTCAATTGTAAAGATCCACCACAGAATTTGAAACCCATAAACAAACTCATCACCAAAATTACATCATCACCATTGTCAATATCAATTTTTTCTTCTTCACCACCTTTAATCCCCGTTTCCTATCCACCCCTCTCTAACAAATCCATAATTATATATTATTTTTTAAACTTAGTCATCAATTTTATCAACCACCACGAAAATCGAAGAGAAGAATCAAATACAATGAAAATGGTGAAATCAAATAAGCATTAAAATTGGATATGATGAGGGGTGGGCGAAGAGGATTTTGGTGGAGGTGTAGTGGGGTGGATGGAAAAAAATGATGAAAAAAATAATGAAGAAGAATAATAAGCAAGAAGAAGAAAGGAGGAGGAGGAGGAGGAGGATGACAGTAGTGATGACATTTTTGATTTTTTTTTTTAAAAAAATAATTGTGTTTTTTGTACTACTTTAATTTAATTAGCATACTATTTTTCCGAAATTATGGGATTCATTTTAATCGTGACATTTAGTTTTAAATTCATATTCTTTAGTTATAGCTTTATTATTTTGGATGTTGGTAATATTTGTTTATATTTTGTAACTACTTTGAGTAAAAATATCAATGGTCGATGATGACAAATACTTTAACCATGGACCTCTTCGCATTAGATTTGCACAAAAAATAGATGACAGTATAATTTATTTTAGACTAAAAATTTAAAATCGTTTAATCAATATCGTTTAAAACTTATCAAAATTAATAATATTTATCAAGTATTTATTTTACATCTTAACTTGTTTTATTACTAGATAATTAGTAAATAAAAAGAGGGCAATAATATGAAAGAAAGTGGTAATTGAACCCCGCATTATTTAATTATGTAATTGGAATTTCACCATAATTTACGTATTATCTCTATGCATATCATCATAATATATAAGTGTGAGTTTCTTCAGCCAACCAAAAGAGTAATTCTATAATTTCAATTTTCCTATTCCTATTTGTGCTTGCCACGTGTTTCGAAGGTCAACCGCCTTCCACATCTTCTATTCCAAATATGAGTAGATCCACTGCCTTCCATATCTTCTATTCCAAAAATCTCAGATTTATGTTGCAAAGAGATCTACTCCTTCGAACAACAAAGAAAAGGTACACCTCTATCCCCCATTTTCTTTCAAGACTATTGTGAGTTTTCCTTTCAATATGTAGTGTTGCTATTTAGGTTTTCAAATCTTCCTTACCAGAGGTGCATTTTTTGGTGGATTTTTTGGATTTATATGTTTATGAGTGTTCTATTTGCTATAAATTACCACCTTCTACTTAAATTTATTTTTGATTTAGTTGATTTGTTAGTGATTGTGATTGCCGCATTTTTCGAAGGTCCACCGCCTTCCACATCTTCTATTCCAAAAATGTAGATCCATTGCCTTCCACGTCTTCCATTCCAAAAATCTCAATTTTAAGTTCCAGAGAGGTCTACTCCTTCCAACAACAAAGAATAGGTACACCTTTATCCCCCATTTTCTTTAATGAATATTGTGGGTTTTCCTTTAAATCTGAAGTGTTGTTATTTAGGTTTTCAAATCTTCCTTACCCGAGGTGCATTTTTTGGATTTATATGTTTTTCAGTGTTCTATTTGCTATAAATTACCACCTTCTACTTAAAATCAATTTTTATTTAGTTGATTTGTTAGTGTTTGTGCTTGCGGCGTGTTTCGAAGGTCCACTACCTTCCACAACTTCTATTCCAAAAATGTAGATTCATTGCCTTCCACATCTTCCAATCTAGGAATCTTAGTTTTATGTTCCAACTAGGTCTACTCCTTCCAACAACAAAGAAAAGGTACACCTGTTTTGCCCATTTTCTTTCATGAATATTGTGTGTTTTCCTTTCAATTTGATGTGTTGCTATTCAGATTTGCAAATCTTCTATACGTAAGGTGTGTTTTTACTTGATTTTTTAAGTCTACATGTTTTTCAATGTTCTCTTCGTTATAAATTACCATCTTCTACTTAAAGTTAATTTTTATTTAGTTTATTTCTTAGGGTTTGTACTTGTTGCATTTTTCGAAGTTTAACCACCTTCCACATCTTCTGTTCCAGCAATGTCGATCCATCGCCTTCCACATCTTCTATTCCAAAAATGTAGATCCACTTCCTTCCACATCTTCCATTCAAAACATCTTAGTTTTATGTTCAAGAGGGGTCTACTCCTTCCAACAACAAGGAAAAGTTACACCTCTTTTCCCCATTTTCTTTCACGAATATTTTGTGTTTTCCTTTCAATTTGAAGTGTTACTATTAGATTTGCTGGATTATATGTTTTTTCAATGTTCTCTTTCCTATAAATTACCTCCTTCTACTTAAATTTAATTTTTATTTAGGTTGATTTGTTAGTCTATGCGTTAAAATGGTTTGCTGGATTTGCTTGTAACAACACTAGCTATTATTTGTTGAGAATTTCGATGAACAATAGGGAAAATGTGCTGCTTTCTTACCTATAGAATTAAGTTAGTTCCTTCACTTGAACGTATGATGTTGATATCATCATTTGAGAATGGAGCTTCTACCGAGCAAAGTAGAAGTTATTGAATGGAGATCCACGTCGTAATGTTTTCTTTGCTTTGATATTAACATGTTTCCACTTTGGGATGAAAGATATCAAGTAAACAACTTGAGAAAAAGTATGTGTAGTTTATTAGTTCTCCTTCTTGGAACTTATCGTTTCCAATTACCTACGAGTCCATCCTCAACAATATGCCTAAATGTTATGGCCAACTAAACCACAACATATAGTTGAAATAAAAATCTCAAAAATTACAGCAGAATATCCCCCAATGATGAATATACAAACAGAGAAACAATTAGAAGAACAATCCATCATAGGGTAAATATAATAAAGTACACAATTATTTATATTTTGATAAATTGAAGATCCCTAGGCTCTACTGAATTTAAAAAAATATTATTCATGCTTGGATTGACTATGTCGATATGTTTTTTAGTTAGGCCACACTGCATTTAACAAAGTTTGACGAAACAACTTTGCGTTGACTTTTGAGAAGTCATCTGCTTGTCTTTCAAAGTACATGTCATTATTTTTTTTGGCTGATATAGTCATGGGTTCGATTTTACTGTAATTAGCTAATCGTAAATAACTATGGGTGAAACCCATAAGAGTATTCATTTGACGTAGAAGATAGGACCAACAAGAGACCAAATGGAGACGCAACCGATTGCTTTCCAACTAGGATAGTTAAGGTTCCTATATTATTAATGTTTTTGTTTTTGTTTTATGAATTTTGTTAGTGAAGATTTTGTTTAATTGTGGTGTTATTTCTTTCAATTTTGTCTGGTTCATTTGATTTTGGGTTTTACCCTGATTGTACAGGTTCTTCACTATACCATGTATGTTCTTCTAATCGAATTCATCAAAAGACACATAATAGCCTACTTATCTAAGGTGGTTTCCTTCCTCAAAGAAAAAGGACAGCCCTCCAGAGAGTTTATTTTCATTAAAGTTGTCAAGTAAGAACACTCTCCTATGCTTGTAGGGATACTTCTTGTTAGCTTATTGTTTGTAACTATCACTTTTTCGCGTGTTTTACACGTGAACAAATAGTTGTTCTCTTTTTCTTTTCCTACCTGAACAATTGGTGTCACGCCTCGAGCCTACACCTTGGACGTGGACGACACTCGAGAACCATTGATGGCCCCAAGCGAACCCTTGACCTGGCTTACTTACTCAGCAGAAGACTTAGACATAAGAAAGAGAAAACAAATACAAGATAACTCAACATGTCTCAAACTGAATTCATAATGTTTTAAAAACAAACATTTAACATAGCCAAAATGGCAACCCAAATCTGAACATAAGCCAATAACAAAATTATGATGAATGAACTTACATCTGACTGACTATCTATGAAGCCTCTAAAACAACTGAGATGGATGTCGGGACAGGCCCACGACATCCTAATGAACTAAAATGATAAAGTAATGAAAAGGGGGATCCTCCGAAAGCAAGAAGCCTCACCAACAACTCTGAAGCTAAACTAGATCAACGATGCATTGGATGTTGATCCTAGTTACCTGCGACTGCATCATAATAAGATGCAAGCCAACTTGCATCAGTACATTGAATGTACGAGTATGCAAGTAGTAATGCTAAACATAACTTAAGCTTGAAAAGGATCTGGAAAAAAACACTTAGCTTGGTTTTACTCAATTCCTGAATAACTTAACTCAACTTACTGAACTCATTTAAATATAAAGCAGTTTACAAAACTAGTGCAACATACAGAAAAGTTGTTTAAAACATGATGTCAACTCTGTGTATTTAGAAATACAATAATAACTCTGTTTGTATGCAAAGATACAATATGAACTCTGTTTATGTATGAAAATACAAATAAACTGATGTATATAAAATATAAAATACTGTTGTGGGAGTTTCTCTAACCGACAACGATCACATAAGAGCTACAATAATGATACAACGTTTCTTGGCTCCATGCTGCCAGGGCTATCCTATACCTTGCCGGGGGTATAGATCCTGAACTACTAATTGAATCTACTAGTCTATGCTAAAAAGCACTAAGGGTTCATCTAAAAAGTATGACCCTTTTCTACCCATGATGGCTACACGGTTTACGGGGGCTGGGGGTTCTCTGAACGCTCCCCCATATCGTTGCTCAATACTACTCCCAAAATATGATACCAACTCTTTATGTTTAAAACATACTTCTTCTGTGATTTGAGATTAGTGTCAAAAACTTAGCTCGAAGGCTATCTTGGAAATCAAAGTTTTCCTTCTTGCTTCATTTAGAAAGAGATTACTCTTTTCTGAAAACTAGCCCGCAGGCCCTTTGGAAATCGAGGTTTCCTTTCTTGTTTAAATGTGAAAACATTTTAAACCCTTTGGGAATACATAGTCCCTATATACTTTTGAATAAATTAACTTCAAGCTTTATTCTTTACTGAACTCAAAACTTAAGTCTTAAAACAAAGTTAAAATGTTTGCAAAAGACTTTTGGAGAACTTTAAGAGCATCTCTAGACTTTGACCTTAACTGCTCTTGACTTGACTCTTAACTCGTCCTTGAACTGAATTATGGATTCAAGGATTTTTATTTGTGATAGAAAGGATCACATGATGTTTAGGAATGATCTTATATAGCTAAACATGAGAAAGGTCACGAAATCACCGTCTTGGAACAAGTTTGCGATGCGGAGGTGTTTTAACCAATTACTCGCTAAATTAAATTTAGAGACAGAGGAGTCCGCTTCTTAACCGCGACGCAGAGAAACTCTTTGGTCACTGGAGGAGCAAGTCTGCGACGCGGACTTGCGTGCCAGATCACGCTCGACTTTTTGCTTCTCCATTTTACATCCCCAATTCGCCTAAACTCGACTACTGATCTCGAATTCATTTTAGATTCTGATGCCCAGCATATGTACCTAATAACCTAACTCAAAACAACTCTAAAATTCGACTAAAAGATCTTAGAAACTCCTCAATTCATCCCTAATCAAGAACAACATTCAAATTCAAGAATACATGTCAAGAACATCAACGTACAAACTCTTTTAGGACGGATTTCTGTAAACTAAACATGTTTGGAGCATGGGTGAATGATCCCAATGCTATGAAAGACTCACATACCTTGTAAGATGAATTCCTTAGCGAATCCACAACCAAATTAATCGATCGTTCTTGGCGAACCTTGAGATTTTTTTCTCCTTTGTCCTCTTTTCTCTTTTCTGGAAGCCCTAGCGTAAATTTCCAATTGACTAAACTGATCTCATTCTGATTTAACCCTTAATTAATACACTAAAACAAACTAAATTAATTGGATAAGGAAAGGACTGAAATATCCTTCAAAAATCCGAATTGGACATTTCCTTATCTGAATAGCCCAGCTTCCAATGTGCATAACTCACTCATACGAACTCGGAATCATGCAAATTCAGCGGCGTTGGAAAGATTATTCCAAGATATTTCCTACCATATCTGGAAGTACCTCTAACACATCCTAAGATAGAAGTTATGGCCGTTTGAAGTTGGCCAAAACTCAACTTTTTCCTAACTTACACAAATTTCCAAATTTTCATTATTTCCAGAAATTTAATATTTCCAGTTCTTAGCTTCTTCCTAGCCATTTCAAATTGCGAGATGTTACAATATCTTCCCCTTGGAAACATTCATCCTCGAATGAGATTACTCTTACTACGCTAAGGGTGTAACATGCAACATTTAGTTTCAACACCCACAAGCAAATGCAAAACAACATGCCAACTTGTAAATAAATACTAAGAAAGGATTAGTACCTTGTTATGGAATTTCTCTGGGTTCGAAGAGATGTGGATATCTCTTCTTCATACTATTCCACCAATAGACTTCTCTCAAGTCACGACACATATTGGTGGAACCCAGATGAATGGAATATCTAGAGCTATGAGATTCCTCCATGATCCTCTCTTGGGTTCCATCCACCATAGGTACACACAACCTACCGTGATGTCTCAACAAACCATCTCCCCCTTGTTCAAAAGCTAATACTTTTTGCTTATGAACATTTGCCTTCGATTCAAGCAAGATAGGGTCTTGGTCTTGCTCGCTTTTTACTTTTGACACTAATGGTGATTCAGCCCCATTCATCACCACTACTCCTCCTTTTGTGGAATCCATTAGTCGAACTCCTAGTCGTGCAAGTCTATGCACCTCTTTTGCTAACTCTTTATTATCTTACTCAAAATGGGTGGTACTGCCCATAGACAACCTGCTTAAAGCATCAGCAACAACATTAGCCATACCTCGTTGATAAAGAATACTCTTGTCATAATCTTTGAGTAACTCTAACCACCTTCTCTGTATGAGATTAAGCTCTTTCTGACTAAACACATACTGAATACTTGTGATCGATGAACACATCCACATAAACACCATAAAGATAATGACACTATATTTTCAAAGCAAATACTACATCAACCAACTCTAAGTCATGGGTTGGGTAATTCTTCTCATGAACTTTCAACTGTCTGGAGGCACAAGTTATAACCTTGCCATTCTTCATTAACACACAACCCAAACCAACTCTAGACATATCACAGTACACCACGAAACCTTGAGAACCTTCTGGTAAGGTAAACACTGGGCAATAGTTAACCTCTTTTTTAATTCCTGAAAGCTTTTCTCACAAGCTTTAGACCATTGAAACTTCATTGTCTTCTGAGTCAACTTGGTCAAAGGAGATGAAATAGATGAAAATCCCTCGACAAACCTTATATAATAGCCAGCCAAACCCAAGAAACTCCTAATATTAGTTGGAGCTGTGGGTCTAGGTCAATTTTGAACTGCCTCAATCTTTTGGGTATAAACTCTAATTCCATCACTGGAAACTATGTGGCCCAAGAACGCCACCTCAAGCCAAAACTCACACTTAGAGAACTTAGCATATAGCACATTTTCTTTCAAAGTCTGGAGAACTATTCTGAGATGGCTAGCATGATCTTCTTCATTCCTCGAATAGATTAGTATGTCATCAATAAGGACGATAACAAACATATCTAAATAACGTTTGAAAACTATATTCACAAGGTCCATGAACGCTGCAAGTGCATTAGTCAAACCAAAGGACATGACCATAAACTCAAAATGTCCATAACGGGTTCTGAATGCTATCTTTGGAATGTCACATTCCCGTACTCTGAATTGATGGTAGCCAGATCTGAGATCTATCTTAGAAAACAAAACAGGTGAGGTGGCACCCTGAAGTTGGTTGAATAAATCATCAATCCTTGGAAGAGGATACTTGCTCTTGATGGTAACCTTATTTAACTGGAGGTAATCTATACATATCCTAAGGGACCCATCTTTCTTTCTCATAAATAAGACCGAAGTGCCCCAAGGTGGGACACTTGGTCGAACAAAACCTTTCTCTAAAAGATCGTTCAACTGATCTTTAAGCTCTTTCAACTCTGCTGGTGCCATTCTATATGGCAGAATAGATATAGGACAAGTATCTAGAAGAAGGTCTATACCGAAGTCTACCTCTCTCTCAGGAGGGACCTTGGGTAGATCATCTGGAAAGACTTATGGAAACTCTTTTACTACAGAAACTGATTGAATAGAAGTTATGTCAACACTAGAGTCATTAACTCGGACTAAGTGATAGACACACCCCTTAGAAACTAACTTCCTTTCCTTAATGTAGGAAATAAAATGACCCTTAGGCACTGCTGAATGACTTTTCCACAATTTGACTGGCTCATTTGGAAACTGGAACTTCACAACTCGAGCTCTACAATCGACTAAGGTATAACAGGCATGAAGCCAGTCCTTACCAAGAATGACATCAAAATCTACCATGTCTAACTCAAATAAATTAGCCATGGCACTCTTGTGATTGACGGAAATGGCAAAATCACGATAGACTCTCTCTACTAGAATAGACACCAACAAGTGTAGAAACACTGAATGGTTCACTAAGTTGCTCAGGAATAATATCAAAATTCATAGCTATATAAGGAGTTACAAAAGACAAACTCACTCCTGGACCTAGCAAAGCTTAAACAGTAAAGTCAAAGACTTGGATCATACCAGTGACAACATCTGGAGAATCCTGTTGCTCTTGGTGACTGTTGATAGCATATAAGCGGTTTGTTTCCCCGCCAGTACTTGAAGTAGCTCCTCAAGGAGCAGCTTTGTCTGATGGAGCAAGTGAAGAAAGTAGGGCCCTATTGACTCTATTACCATTACCTTGCATGTTCTCACGACACTCCCTCATAAAATGACCGTTTTGACCACACTTGAAAGAACCAGTAGAGCCCTCACGACAAATACCTGAGTGGTTTCTGCCATACTTAGCACATGCAGGAGGCTTACTCTATCTTTGTGTCATACTGCCTTGAGAATAGGCATGTTTAGCTCTGAAACTCTGGGAATTCTAACTATTGTACTCACGTTTGTTCTTAGGTGAAGGTGCACTAGCAGATGACGGGGCATATCCCTTCTATTTCTATTGAAAGGAAGACCAATTCGCACTACTCTTTTGTTTCCTGAACTCGTTCCCTGTTGTCTTAGCCCTCTTATTCTTAAACTCTGCTATATCCTTCAGCTTATCCTCCTCAACTTATTGCACATGGATCATTAGCCTTGCTATGTCCATATCCCCTATCAACATTGCTGCCTTGCGTTCCTTGCTTAACTGACGAGACAACCCAGTAACAAATAAACTATTCCTGCTCATCATGTCAGCAACCATTTTCGGGGCATAGCGGGAAAGTTGTGCGAACTTCAGACTGTAATCATTAACACTCATAGACTCCAGATTAAGGGTGAGAAACTCTCTTATCTTTGCCTCTCGTAACTCACGAGGAAAGAAACGTCCCATGAGAGCACTCTCAAACACAACTCAACTCACTATTAGCGGATCCTCAGCCCTATTCTTTCTCCATTGGTTGAACCAGACTCTAGCGACACCCTTCATTTGGTAGGCAGCTAGTCCCACCCTCTCAGCATCTACAACATGCATAATCTCAAAAAAATTCTATAGCTCTTCAACAAAGTTCTCTCGATCCTCTGTGACACTTGAACATGTAAAGCTTGGTGGGTTCATCCTTAAAAACTCACGGATCCTTGAAGTATCAGCCACTTCCTATCGATTATCTCTTTGTCCATCTTGATGGGTCACAACTTGACTTAACATCCGGATAGCTTTACATAATTCAACATTGGTGACCTCTCCTTGGGGTTGCACTTCTGGTGCATTAGGTACCCCTTGTTCCTTGACATTTCTCCTAGCGGGACGACCTCGGACAACACTTCGTGGAGGCATGATTATCTGGAAACACGCACAAGCACGAATTAAAGGGAAACTTTTTTGAGATCAAACTCTAACGCACGAAATGAGTGTGAAAGAAGTGAGAAATTTTCCTAAGTGTTGTAGCCTCCTAATTATAGACGTGGCACGCTTTACGTCGATAATAGGACTGTATAGACATGTCTTCATAGACTCCCTAGGACTCTTGAACATTGGGATCTGATACGAAGTTTGTCACGCCCCGAGCCTACACCTTAGACGTGTTCGGCACTCGAGAACCAGTGCTGGCTCCAAGCGAACCCTTGGCCTGGCATACTTACTCAGTGGAAAACTTAGACACAATAAAGAGAATACAAATACAAGATAACTCAACATGTCTCAAAATGAACTCATAATGTTTTAAAAACAAACATTTAACATAGCCAAAATGGCAACTCAAATCTGAACATTAACCAATAAAAAAATGATGACGAATGAACTAACATCTGACTGATTATAGATGAAGCCTCTAAATCAATTGAGATGGATGTCGGGATAGGCCCACGACATCCTAATGAACTAAAATGATAAAGTAATGAAAAAGGGGATCCTCCAGAAGCAAGAAGGCTCACCAACAACTCTGAAGCTCAACTGGATCAACGATGCGCTGTATGTTGATCCTGGTTACCTGTGTCTGCATCATAATAAGATGCAGGCCAACTGACATCAGTACATTGAATGTACGAGTATGCGAGTTGGAATGCTAAACATAACTTAAGCTTGAAAAGGATCTGAAAGAAACACTTACCTTGGCTTCACTTAACTCCTAAATAACTTAACTCAACTTACTGAACCCATTTAAATATAAAGCAGTTTAAAAATAAGCGAAACATACAGAAAAGTTGTTTAAAACATGATGTCAACTCTGTTTATTTAGAAATACAATAATAACTCTATTTTTATGCACAGATAAAATATGAACTCTGTTTGTATATGAAAATACAAATAAACAGATGTATATAAAAATACAAAATAGTGTTGTGGGAGTTTCTCTAACCGACAACCATTACTTAAGAGCTATAGTGATGATACAACGTTTCTTGGCCCCATGCTGCCAGGGCCATCCTACATTTTACCGGGGGTATAGAACCTGAACTACTAAGTGGATCTGCTAGTCTATGCTAAAAAGAACTAAGGGTTCATCTAAAAAGTATGACCCTTTTCTACCCATGATGGCTACACGGTTTACGGGGGCTGGGGGTTCTCTGAACGCTCCCCCATATCGTTGCTCAATAGTACTCCCAAAATATGATACCAGCTCTTTATGTTTAAAACATACATCTTCTGTGATTTGAGATTAGTGCTCAAAAACTTAGCTCAAAGGCTATCTTGGAAATCAAAGTTTCCCCTTTTGCTTCATTTAGAAAATGATTACTCTTTTCTGAAAACTAGCCTGAAGGCCCTTTGGAAATCAAGGTTTCCTTTCTTGTTCAAATGCGAAAACATTTTATACCCTTTGGGAATACATAGTCCCTATATACTTTTGAAGAAATGAACTTCAAGCGTTACTCTTTATTGAACTCAAACCTTCAGTCTTAAAACATAGTTAAAACGTTTGCGAAAGACATTTGGAAAACTTTAAGAGCTTCTCTAGACTTTGACCTTAACTACTCTTGACTTGACTCCTAACTGGTCTTTGAATTGAATTATGGATTCAAGAATTTTGATTTGTAATAGGAAGGATCACATGATATTTAGGAATGATCTTAAATAGCTAAACATGAAAAAGGTCACGAAGTCACTGTCTTGGAACAGGTCCGCAACGCGGAAGTATTTTAAATAATTACTTGCGAAATTAAATTTTGTGACAGAGGAGTCGACATCTTAACTGCGAAGCGGAGAAACTTTTTGGTCACTGGGGGAGCAAGTCCGCGACGCGGACCTGTGTGCCAGATCACGCTCGACTTTTTGCTTCTCCGTTTTACAGCCCCAATTCACCTATACTCAACTATCACTCTCAAGTTCATTTTAGATTCCGATACCCAGCATATTTACCTAAGAACCTAACTGCAAACAACTCTATAATTCGACTCAAAGATCTCAGAAACTCCTGAATTCATCCCAATTCAAGAACAACATTCAAATTCAAGAATACAGGTCAAGAACATCAACTTTCAAAATCTTTTAGGACGGATTTCGCTGAACTAAACATGTTTGACGCGTGGGTGCATGAACCTAGTGCTAAGAAAGACTCACATACCTTGTAATATGAATTCCTTGGCGAATCCACAACCAAAATCGATCGTTCTTAGCATTGGGTATCTCCTTTCTCCTCTTATCTCTTTTCTCCAAGCCATAGCGTGAATTTCCAATTCACCAAACTGATCTCATTCTGATTTTACCCTTAATTGATTCACTAAAACGAACTAAATTAATTGGATAAGGAAAGGATTGAAATACCCTCCAAAAATCCGGATTGGACATTTCCTTATTTGAACAACCCAACTTCCAATGGGCGTAACTCACTCGAAATCACACAAACTCAGCGGCGTTGGAAAGATCATTCCAAGATATTTCCTACCATATCTGGAAATACCTCTAACTCATCATGAGCTTGAAGTTATGGCCGTTTGAAGTTGGCCAAAACCCAACTTTTTCCTAACTTGAACAAATTTCCAGATTTTCATTATTTCAAAAAATTGAATATTTCCAGTTTTTAGCTTCTTCCTAGACATTTCAAATTGCGAGATGTTACAATTGGTAACCTAATGTTATGAAAAGTTAGAAAACCTGTGATTCGCTGAACATAACTCTGGACAAGACATGAGTCATAAAATATCTTTTTCCATATCCTCGAACACAAGATACATGCTACAAGACAATCTGGAGGTAGTTAGACCCTCTAATTTGATGATATTGGGGTGATCAAGGCTGCAGAGGATCAAAATTTCTCGTGCCATAAATCTAACACTTTTTGGCTCGATGTTATTAAATCGCACCTTCTTCATGGAAACTGTCTTTCCACTTTCTAAATAACCTTCTCTGAATAGCCTGTTGTATGTACCCAAATCTATCTGTTAGAGCAGTGAAATGGTATAGGAAAAACATTCATTAGTTAGAAAACCTAAAGTCACATAATGATATTAATTTTTTTAAGAAAATATACTAAGTAGGAAGAAGCATATGTACCCTAGAATAGCTAGTATTTCACCCAATATTCCATTGCTCGGAAGAGACAGAGATATCAAGTCTAGCATGACTCTGGTATGAAAACATGTATGGAAAGATGAAAGAAATTTCACCTCTCTAAACTTTTAGTATTTCTTATTCAGAAACAAGACTTCTAACCTTTGGCATTAACTGGCGATAGTGTAAGTTTGGTTTCACTTTCATTGCTACATCATCTTGCCTTTTGTGGTTTGCTATGAGAGCATGTATCGCAAGGTGAAGGAAATTTTGCCTCTCATTTGCTTTTTGTATTCTTCCAAAATTCAAATTTTTGTTCTCGACTATGCAAATGTTAATCTTATGCCCTTTAGATTGTGCTTTGTTTCTCTCTAGACATAAGGTACAAAGATGCAAAAAGGGACGGTCTTTCAAATTTATTTCGGCCTTCTAAGAACCCTTTTAATCTTTCAACTTTACTATTCCTGTTCTTATTTTTCTCACTTCTGTAACTGTTATTGGTATGACATCTAATTTTTTATTGTCTCAATGATTTTATTTTATAAGAATTGGATTAGCATTTCTATGCATTTGTTCAAAGCTTTTGTCTTCTTCGGTTGCATTGTCGCATCACCAATGATGAAATACGCAACTAACACATCCATCATTTTGGAGCTTTACTTTCATAACATTTATGTTGTAAAGCCATTTGTTTCTTTCTATGTCATTTAGCAACACTTATTATAACAGTTGCATTGTTATTTTATTAGAGATCGACTCCTTCCACTTCTCAAGTAGTCGAACTATGGGTGGACCTTCGAACAAGAAGCTTGTGGTGTGCTTCCACAGCCTCGGGCTTACCAGATAAATTAAAAAAGTCTATGATATGTTGTAACCTTTCTAGCAAGCTCACAATATAATGTTCCACAAACTAAATGTAACGTATGATGAAACATAAATATGTTAATATTAGGCTTAATCATCTTTTCTTTATTTGCATCTCAATACTTAAAGCACGTGCCTTGTACATGCATCCTTTATATAGTTCTACTATAAAAGATAGCTAAATTTCATTAAAAAATGGCTTTTAATGTTTTTTTTGACGGTGTTTGATATCCACATTGGAGCCTAAATAATTCTTTGCCTCCGTTGGGGCCCATTCGAGGGTAACATTTCTACCAAAGATTTTTCTATACTCAAAGCTAGGTCCAAAGACTTCTTGCTAAGAGACAACAGTTCCATCAACTAGACCACATTATTTTCTGGTCCCACCGAGTTGGAATGCTTTAAATGGATGTGTGGTAACAGGTAAAACCCGAAGGTTGATTCCATCCTTGTAGGGGGAGATGCAAACTAGCTCTCCTTTTTACGACCACAAACCTTAGGCAAAGGGACGATCAATTATTTTTTGTTCTAATTAATGGCTGGCACATAATATAATTTTCATAACAAGTTATCCTCATTAAAAAAGAAGAAGAAGAATGTCAACAAAATAAGAGCAACAAACTAAGAATAGAAAACATTATGACTAATTGGTCAGAAGGAAATAATTGCACTTGTTGGAAAAGCTAACAAATGCTTCATTAGATTTGAGGTATTAGTAGAACAACTGTTGCAGTCCTTATGCTCTGGTACTATGACAAGTTTCTCCAGATTTGTTGCATGCTCAAGAAAGAACTTCAAGAATAGACGGAGCTTTGTTGCGTCAGAACTATGCGTACGACTACAAAATGACATAACCTTGACATTCTTCAAATTTTGTAAGGAAACTTTGAATATGTTTTCTTCAAACGAGAGGTACTTGTCTTCCAACGAATCAGTGTCTCTGTCCTCAAAAAAAGGATGGTACTACAAATACCAAAGACAGACAAATCAGATTAGGTGGTAAGCTTAACAACTATAGTAATGTAATTGAAGTCGTTGAGGCTGTAAGGGATCAATATACATTTGATATAAAGATATTGTGAATTGAAAACATACCGGCATATCAAGAAATATCATTAGGTTTTCCAAATTACGAGTTGACCTTAAGAGGTTGTCGAGCACTAGGAAGGAAAGTTTTCAAATACAAGAACTTATTGTCAACCATCTGCGTTCCAGCAACGGTAAGGAGATGTCTTCCTCTTCCAACATCAAATTGGAAATCACCTGAACAGAAGAATGAAACAGAGTACAAGGTAAGTACATTAAGTTACATGACTTACAAACTAAATCGATAGTGATTTTCTATTCTTGTAACAACTTATAACTTACACCAATACTATAAAATTTGAAAGACAAAAGTAGTCAGAAGATGATTTTATTCCTTTAGCATCCAAGAGTTAAATACAACCAATAACAACAAACTATCGCTAAACTTAAGGAAGTTAATTGATGCATAAACTCCTAAAATGTTGGAGGACTCTTCTACAAATATACAACAACATTAAACTCCTACAATATGAGGAGTTTTTAAAGATACTAAAATGCAGTAACTATAACGATAACTTATTATAAGATAAAATAATTATGCTTAATACACCCCCTCAAGTTAGGAGTGGTTCAACAACACCTAAGTTGGAATGACACCTTGCAAAGGATGGTGCTGGTAATGTCTTGGTAAATGTATCAGCAAGTTGATCACAAGCATGAGTGTGTTTGACAAGAACTCGGTGTGCTTGAAGTTGGTTCCTAACATAACAAAAGTTCACAACAATATGTTTCATACGGCTATGGAACACTAGATTCTGATAGAGATAAGTGACACCAACATTGTCACAAAAGATTGTGGATATATTTGGAATGGTGACAGACAATCATTGAGCAAGTTTTCTACGCATGTTAGTTCGGCAAGAGCATTTGTAACTGATTTGTAGTCTGCTTCAATAGATGACTGAGCTACAACTTGTTTTTTTGATGACCAACTCACAGGATTGCGCCTAAAGAAAAGAACATAGCCTAATGTGGATATTCTATCATTCGGGTCTCCCACCCAATCAACATCAGTGTACATGGAAAGGTTGCAGTCTGAGTTGTGAAGAATATGAAGACTTGAAGTTGTCGTGGCTTTGAGAAACCGTAGTATCCTTTTAACCGCCTTCGAGTGTTCATCAATAGGATCATGCATAACAATTTGTTAACAACATAAGAAATGTCATGCCATGTGAATGATAATTAATAGTGCAACTTACCGAGAGTGCACCTGTAGAGGTAGCATTAGCAGGTGGAGAACCATCAGCTTCCCGAGGCAGCTTACCAAAGCACATTGGTATCGGAACTCCTCTACAATATTTCATATCTAGTTTAGATAGAATGTCAAGAATGTATTTTGATTGAGTGAGAAGAAGTTCTCCTGACACGTTTTTAACCTTGACACCCAAAAAGTAGTTTAAGTACTTTAGATCCTTCAAAGAAAAACGTGAACCCAAGGAATCAAAAACATGTCTAATCAAGACGGGATGACTTCCTGTGATCAAAATGTCGTCAACATAGACGAGCACATACATAGTAGCTACCAGATTCTTCAAAATGAACAAAAAGGTGTCAAATTCGGACTTAATAAATCCCATTTTTGGTAGATGATCATGCAATGAAGTATACTAAGTCTGCGGTGCCTGTTTAAGTCCATAAATGGTTTTTTTTTAATCTGCAAACATGAGAAGGGAATTGTGAGTTAACAAGTCCTTGAGGTTGAGACATAAAAACATCTTTAGTAAACTGACCCTGCAGGAAAGCATTGTTGACGTCGAGTTGATGAATCAACTAATTGTGTTGTACCACTATGGATAACACAAGTCGCACTATTGTTTGCTTGATAACAGGACTAATGGTCTCATGAAAATCCAAGACAGGGCGCTGCGTGAACCCTTTTGCAACAAGGCAAGCTTTGTATCGATCTATAGAACCGTCCGCTTTTTGTTTAATGTGATACAACCATTTACAGTCCACATCATTCATAATTGAGTCTTGTGGTACCAATTTCCAAGCCTGATTCTTCTTTAAAGCATCATATTCTACTTTCATAGCTTGTTTCCACTCTTCATAGATGGTAGCTTGTTTGAAGGTTGTTGGTGTAGGAGTGACGTGAATTGTAAAACTTAAATGTCTTCTGGGCTTGGTAATATTATTCTGGGACCTAGTGGTTATTCGGTTTGGTGCAGGCTCTGGAATTGGCATGGGGTGGTGTTCAGGGATGGGACTTTCACTACTAGGAAGTGAAGAAATTGTCAATGGTGAATTGGTAGCTGAAAAGGGAGCAGTTGGGATTTGGTGTGGAATGGTTATGTTATATTTATGTCGTTGATATGTTCGCAAATGTGTAGGCTATGTGTTTGAGGTTGTGTGATGTTGTGAAGAAGTAAAAGACAATTTAGAATTACCTGAATCAGTAGCAGTAGCTGGGCAGAATTGAAGGAGCGAATATCCTATACTGGTAATCTAGGTAAGGGAGATTCTAAGGACAGTGGTATAGGTGGTGGTGTATCATGAGAGGGAGTTGGAATTGTGAAAAATTAAAGTTGATTTTTCAGAGGTACAAAAAATATCTTAGTTATTTAGTAGAACTGTCTAGAATTTGGTAGAGTAAATATCTTTGATATTTATACTTAAGAAACATCTAGAAGCATCCCTACACTATAAATAGGGATGGCCATAGTCATTTGTAATCAACCCAAGAACATTTCCTCTAATTCATCACAGTAGGGATCAAGATTGGCATGGTTCAAAGATGACAAGTCCCTGAGCTTAATTTTCGTATGATTAAAAACCCCAAAAATCGTTAAATGTTCAACATGTGGAGCAACAATTTCAAAGAAACAGGTATCACCTTCGAGTGAATACCAATCCCCATCAAGATGATCGTGATGGATCAATTGCAGCCATTATTAATCTTGATGGTGCACAAGTTCATTTCCTTAACGGATAATGTAATACCTCTCCTTAGATGCTCTACCATTAAAAAGTGTAGTCTAAACTATATGTTCAGATATGATGATGATGTGTCGTATTTTCCAATAATTGACAATTTGCTGTGAATAAGAAAGTGGAGGATTTATGCCTGAATATACGTTATATAACTGTTTATATCCGAATCAACATCATGACCAACCTTATAGCTTGCCATAAGTTGTCTGCAGTAGTTCATCGATTATAAAACTCAACTGTAATAATTGCAGAATATTAGAATATTGCGTACGAAATTAGACATCTCTGAAGAGTTTAACGCTACAAAGTTTGTTAATCCAAGATGAACATATTAAACAAATAATGTTCAATTGTCCTCAATTGGAACCTTTGAATCTATATGGATTTTGTGGTTTTAATCTATGAATTTTGTGAAAACAATTATAACCACAAAATCCATATAGATTCAAAGATTCCAATTGAGGATAATTTGACATTATTTGTTTAATGTGTTCATCCCGGATAAACAAACTCTCCAGCGTTAAACTCTTCAGAGATGTCCAATTTGGTATGCAATCTTCTATATTCTGCAATTATTGCAGTTGAGTTTTATAATCGATGAACTACTACCGAGAACTTCTGGCTAGCTATAGGGTTGGTCATGCACAATCGGATAAATAGATCTTTAATGTGTATTCAAGGGTAAATCCTCCACTTTCTTATTCACAACAAATTCAAGTCACTTGTGAATTACGAGAAAATAAGACACACCATCATCATCTTTGAACACAAAGTTTAGACTGAACTTTTTAATGATAGAGAAGCTAAGGAGAGGTAGTACATTATCCGTTAAGTAAATGAATGTGTGCACTGTCGAGCTATCTGAACGACCCTACTCCTCGTTGGCATAAACAACGTTGTTGATAGAAGTCCAGAAGTATTGCCAAACTTTAGAGAGAATAGTTGTTTTGAACGGGTCTGTTATGAACAATAAATAAATATTTAAGTGCGACTTTCTTCGGCCAACCAAAAGGGTAATTCTATACTTTCACTTTTCCAATTCTTGTTTGTGCTTGCTGCGTGTTCCGAAGGTCCACCGCCTTCCATATCTTCTATTCCAAAAATGTAGATCCACCACCTTCAACATCTGCCATTTGAAAAATCTTAGTTTTATGATCAGGGAGGTCTACTCCTTCCAACAACAAGCAAAGGGTACACCACTTTCCCATTTTCTTTCATGAATAGTGTGGGTTTCCTTTCAATCTGAACTGTTGCAATTTTGATTTGCAAATCTTCCATACCAGAGGTGCATTTTTACTGGATTAGTTGGATTTATATGTTTTTCAGTGTTCTCGTTGCAATAAAATACCACTTTCTAATTAAAGTAGATTTTTATTGAGTTGATTTGTTAGTTTTTGTGCTTGCCGCGTGTTTCTAAGGTCGAATGCCTTCCATCTATTCTATTCCAAAAATGTAGATCCAGCGCCTTTCACATCTTCCCTTCAAGAAATCTCAGTTTTATGTTCCAGAGAGCTCTACTCCTCCCAACAATAAGGAAAAGGTACACCTCTTTACCCCGTTTTCTTTCATGAATATTGTGGGATTTCCTTTCAATCTGAAGTGTTGATATTTAGATTTGCAAATCTTCTTAACCGGAGGTGCATTTTTACTGGATTTGGTTGATTTATAAGTTTCTCAATGTTCTCTTTAATTTGTTGTAAATAAGCACCTTCTACTAAAAGTTAATTTTTATTTAGTTGATTTGTTAGTGTTTGTTCTTGATTTGTTAGTGTTTGTGCTTGCCGGGTGTTTCGAAGGTTCACCGCCTTCCACATCTTTTATTTAAAAAATATAGATCCATCGCTTTCCACATCTTCAATTCCAAAAATCATAGTTTTATGTTCCCAATATATCAACTCCTTCCAACAACAAGGAAAAGGTACACCTCTTTCCCCCTTTTTTTCATGAATATTGTGGGTTTTCCTTTCAATCTGAAGTGTTTCTATTTAGATTTGGAAATCTTCCTTAGCAAAGGTGAATTTTTTGTTGGATTTATATGTTTTCAATGTTCTCTTTGCTATAAATTACCACCTTATACTTAAAGTTAATTTGTTTTAGTGGATTTGTTAGTATTTGTGCTTGCCGCGTGTTTCGAAGGTCCACCGCCTTCCACATCTTCTTTTCCAAAAATTAGATCCACCTCCTTCCACATCTTTCATTCCAAAAATCTTAGTTTTATGTTCTAGAGAGGTATACTCCTTCCAACAACAAGGAAAAGTTACACCTCTTTCCCCCATTTTCTTTCTTGAGTATTGTCGATTTTCCTTTTAGTCTGAAGTGTTCTTATTTAGATTTGCAAATCTTACTTACCAGAGGTGTGTTTTTTTTCTGGATTTATTGGATTTATATGTTTTTCAATGTTGTCTTTGTTATAAATTACCACCTTCTACTTAAATTTAATTTTTATTTAGTTGATTTGTTAGTGTTTGTGCTTGCCACGTGTTCCGAAGTCTCACCCCTTTCGATATGTTTTATTAAAAAAATGTAGATCCACCGCATTCCACATTTTCCATTCCAAAAATCATAGTTTTATGTTCCCGATAGGTCTAATCCTTCCAACAACCATGAAAAGGTACACCTCTTTCCCCTATTTTCTTTCATGAATATTGTGGGTTTTCCTTTCAACTGAAGTGTTTCTATTTAGATTTTCAAATCTTCCTTACCGAAGATGCATTTTTTGCCGGATTTTTAGGATTTATATGCTTTTTAATGTTCACCTCTTTATAAATTACCACCTTCTTCTGAAAGTTAGTTTTTATTTAGTTGATTTGTTAGTGATTGTGCTTGCTACGTGTTTCGAATGTCCACCGCCTTCCACATCTTCTATTCCAAAAATTAAGATCCACCGCCTTCCACATCTTCCATTCCAAAAATCTTAGTTTTATGTTCTAGATAGGTCTACTCCTTCAAACAACAAGGAAAATGTACACCTCTTTCCTCCATTTTCTTTCATTAATATTGTTGGTTTTCCTTTTAGTCTGCAGTGTTGCTATTTAAATTTGCAAATATTACTTACGGAGGTGGTTTTTTTGCAGGATTTATAGGTTTTTGAATGTTCTCTTTGCTATAAATTACAACCTTCTACTTAAAGCTACTTTTTATTTTGTTGATTTGTTTGTGTTTGTGCTTGCTACGTGTTTCAAAGGTCCACTACCTTCCACATCTTCTGTTCCAAAAATGTAGATCCCTGGCCTTCCACATCTTCCATTCCAGAAATATTAGTTTTATGTTCCAGAGAGGTATCCTCCTTCCAACACCAAGGAAAAGGTACACCTATATCCCCCGTTTCTTTCATGAATATTGTGGGATTTCCCATCAATCTGAACTATTGCAATTAAGATTTGCAAATCTTCCTTAACGGACGTGCGTTTTTTGTTGGATTTGTAGGATTTATATGTTTTTCAATGTTCTCTTTGCTATAAATTACAACCTTATAGTTAGAATAAATTTGTATTTAGTTGATTTGTTAGTGTTTGTGCTTGCCGAGTGTTTCGAAGGTCCACCGCCTTCTAGATCTTCTATTCCAAAAATTTAGATCCTTCGCCTTCCACATCTTCCATTCTAGAAATCTTAGTTTTTTGTTTCAGAGAGGTCCACTCCTTCTAACAATAAGGAAAAGGTACATCTCTTTCCCTCGTTTTCTTTCATGAATATTTCAGGTTTTTCTTGCAATCTGAAGTGTTTCTTTTCAAATTTGCAAATCTTCCTTATCGGAGTTGCGTTTTTTGCTGGGATTTATATGTTTTTGAATGTGCTCTTTTCTATAAATTCATACGTTCTTCTTAAAGTTAATTTTTATTTAGTTGATTTGTTAGAGTTTGTGCTTGCCGCGTCTTTCGAAGGTTCACCGCTTTCCACATCTTCTATTCCAAAAATTTAAATCCACCGCCTTCCACATCTTCCATTCCAAAAATCTTAGTTTTATGTACTAGAGAGATCTACTTTTTCAATAACATGGAAAAGGTACACCTCTTTCCCCCATTTTCTTTCGTGAATATTGTGGGTTTTCCCTTCAATCTGAAGTGTTGCTATTTAGATTTGCAACTGTTCCTTACCAGAGATGCAATTTTTTGTTGTATTTATATGTTTTTCAATGTTCTCTTTGCTGTAAATTAAAACCTTATACTTGAAGTTAATTTTTATTTAGTTAATTTGTTAGTGTTTGTGTTTTCTGCGTGTTCCGAAGGTCCACCAACATCCGCATCTTCTATTCCAAAAACTTAGATCCACCGTCTTCCACATCTCCATTCCAAAAATCTTTGTTTGATATTCTAGAGAGGTCTACTCCTTTCAACAACAAGGAAAAGGTACACCTCTTTCCCCCTTTTTCTTTAATGAATGTTGTTGGTTTTCTTTCAATCTGAAGTGTTGCCATTTATATTAGCAAACCTTTACTTACCGGAGGTGCTTTTTTGCTGGATTTGTTGGATTAACATGTTTTTTTAATGTTCTCTTTGCTATAAACTTCCTCCTTCTACTTAAAGATTATTTTGTTTAGTTGATTTGTTAGTGTTTTTGCTTGCCCCGTGTTTTGAAGGTCTACCGCCTTCGACATCTCCCATCCAAAAATGTAGATCCACCTCCTTCCACATCTTCAATTCCAAAAATCTAAGTCTTATGTTCAAGATATGTCTAATCTTTCCAAGAACAAGGAAAAGGTACACCCCATTTTCTTTCTTGAATATTGTGGGTTTTCCTTTCAATCTGAACTATTGCAATTAAGATTTGCAAATCTTCCTTATCGGAGGTGTGGTTTTTGTTTTATTTGTTGGATTTATATGTTTTTTAATTTTCTCTTTGCTATAAATTATAACATTCTACTTGAAGTTAATTTTTTTAAAATTGATCTTTTAGTGTTTGTGCATGCCACGTGTTTCGAAGGTCCACTGCCTTCCATCTTCTATTCCAAAAACATAGATTCACCGCCTTCCACATGTTCTACTCTAGAAAACTTAGTTTTATACAAATAGAGAAAGAGTTAGAAGAACAACCCATCGCACGGTAAATATAATAAAGTACACAATTATTTATATTTTGATAAATTGAATATCCCTAGGCTTTACTGCATTTTTAAGAATATTAGTCATGCTTGGATTAACTATGTCAAAATTTTATTTTACTTAGGACACACTAAATTTAACAAAGTTTGACGAAATAGCTTTGCGTAGACTTTTGAGAAGTCATCTGCTTGATTTTTAAAGTACATGTCATTGTTTGTTTGGCTGATTTAATCATGGGTTGATTTTACTGTAATTAGCTGATCGGAAATACCTGTGTGTGAAACCTGTAAGAGTATTCATTTGACGTAGAAGATAAGACCAACAAGAGACCAAACAGAGACGCAACTGATTGCTTTCCAACTAGGATAGTTAAGTCTCATATATTATCAAAGTTTTTGTTTTTGTTTTAGGATTATTGTTAGTGAAGTTTTTGTTGAATTGTTGTGTTATTTATTTCAATTTTTTCTAGTTCATTTGGTTTTCGGTTGTAACCTGATTGTCGAGGTTCTTCACTATACCTTGTATGTTCTTCCAATCGAATTCATCAAAAAACATAGAATAGCCTACTTGTGTAATGATATTAATGGAACTTCCTTCTTTATTCTCGATTTGGTAGCATTCTCCTTCTCATTTAAAGTGTCTTCCTTCCTCAAAGAAAAAAGACACCCCTCCAGAGAGTTCATCTTCATTTAAGTGAAATGACTGAGCCAGACAGATCGTTGTTCCTAAGGTTTAAAGTTGTCAAGTAAGAACACTCTCCTATGCTTGCAGGGATACTTCCTGTTAGCTTTTTATTTATAACTATCACTTTTCGCGAGTTTCACACGTGAAAAAGTAGTTGTTCTCTTTTTCGTTTCCTACCTGAACCATCACAATCTATGTATCATTATTAATTGTTTTTTCATGAGTTTCAACTGCGAACAATTGGTAAGCTAATGTTATGAAAAGTTAGCAAACCCGTGATTTTCTGAACAAAACTTCTGAACAAGATATAATTCCTAAAATATCATGTTCCATATCTTCAAACACAAGAAACATGCTACAAGACAATCTGGATGTAGTTAGACCCTCTATTTTATTGATATTGGGGTGATCAAGCTTGTAGAGGATCATAATTTCTCGGGCCATATATCTAACACTTTCTGGCTTGAAGTTATCAAATGTCACCTTCTTAAGGGCAATTTTCCTTTAACTTTCTAAATCACGTGCTCTGAATATTCTGTTGTACGTGCCGGTATAGGAAAAACATTCATTAGTTAGAAAACATAGAGTAATTATATTAAAAATTCTTAGAAAATATACCAAGTAGGAAAAAGCATATTGACCCCAGAATAGCTGGCATTTCACCCAATATTCCATTACTCGGAAGAGATAGAGATATCAAGTCTAGCATGACTCTGGTATGAGAACATGTAAGGAAAGATGAAAGAAGTTTCAACTCTCGTAACTTCTAGTATTTCTTATTCAGCAACAAGACGTCTATCCTTTAGTATTAACTGGCGATAATGTAAGTTTGGTTTCACATTCATTACTATATCATCTTGCCTCACTAAAGCAATCCCCAAGTAATAGGAGCTGCATCTGTACCCATGTTCTCCTTCCACTGAGTATACCAAATATGAGCTACATCCTTACGCTAGTAAGATGCCAACTCCACCCGATCATTTCTAATTACCTGCATCACTCCAAATATTTTCTTGACCTCATCAATGATGCTTTGGGGATCCTTACTAACCTGCGATCCTAAGAACTCTGGCAGATTCATCCTACCGAAATCACAAACTCTAGCTGCAGCTGACCCAACATTAGCATTTACCGAAACTAGAGCCTATTGATTATTATTTTTGGTCACACTCTTACCCAACAACTGGATTGTGTTTCCAAATCCTACATTCGAAACTTCTTGATCTGGGACTTGAGGAGCTGCGTTTGCATTCCTGGCATTTACATTCCTTGCGTAGGCTCTACGAGGAAGCATGATCTGAAATGCACAACGAAGTATTAGAATGAGAAGTTGGATCATACCTCACGTACGATAAGAGTAGAAAGAAATTGGACTTTTCCAAAAAAAATTTGCAACCTCTTTCTCATTAAATGTGGTGCACTTCACACCCATGAAGAACTCTAATTAGTGTGGCTTTTCAGACATCCTAGGACTCTTAAACCTAGTGTTCTAATGCCAATCTTGTCACACCCCGAGGCTACCCCTAGATGCGGACACTGAACCTAGGATCACAAATGACCCCAAGCTAACCCTGCTTGCATAATCATAAGCATACTAAAGATAAACTGATGCAATAAAATTGTGCAGAAGCTAAATCATATGAATAGTCTGAAATGATGGGAAATGCCCATATACTTAATGTGAATATATGAAAAATGTGAGTTTGAGTACAAATGAGAAGTCAAACTCTAAGACTAAAGCTTAAACTAACTATGTCTGAAATAAAACCTCTACTGATTATAAATGCTGGGATAGGCCTTAGCTAATCTAGAAAAACTGAAACTAAAGCTAAAAGCAAGAAAGATAAACATGTCACTAGTCCTCGAAAAATGAGGACTAACCACTGATGCTACTGAACTGATGATGAAGAACAGATCTATGCGTGATCTAACTGCTGAGGACCTGAACCTACATCACGAAAAGATGTAGCACAGAGTATACGTTAGTACTTGAAAGGTATTGAGCATGGAAGATAGAGTAACACTGAAATAACATATAACTGAACAAAGCAATAAAGCAATGATATAATCTGAGCATGATATATATGTTGAGTACTTAACTAACTGAATGCAATGACCAAGTTTATAACATGCTAAGACTGAATACTGAATTAACTGATAAATGGTCAATATAGTAAAATCTGACTGAACTGTGGAAGCTACTAATAACCAACAATAAAACCACATGAGCTAATTGTTGAGCACGATGTAGAAGCCCAATCGATAGAACCCAATATACCCTGCCAGAGGTATAGAGGCATACTGGCATGATCACTAAAATAATGCCCATAGAGGGGACTTACAACGTACGTGGCTCGTAGCTCTGTGACTATATGGGTGACTGACCCTAGTCCAACTTGGTATTATGCTACTCTAGATAGATTAAGTGATTAACACATTATGACTGAATTACTGTAATATCCTAGATAGCTCAATACTGACATGCAAACTGAGAATGCACATTAATAAACTGATAATGACACATTCAAAATCTGAGGCACATATATCTGAAATAAATGATATTTCTAGCCTAGCATATGTAATTCAAGAACTAAAGAACTACATAGCTAGGGTTCCGAAATTAATGAAAGAAACCAAGTAATAACATGATGATCTGATTTGGTTCATTTTAATAGCTATAACCCAACAATTTCTTACATTCTAGAAACCCTAGGTCTAGTTAATTTAAGGGAATCAAGAATATGACTGAATTCTAAGGACCTAATAGGCAAAAGGAACCCACTAGTGAAATCCAACATACCTGGTGACAAATTCCACGGAGAAATCTTTCGATTTCGGGGCTGGACCTAATGGAACCTTGGTGTGTTCTTGTGTTCTTGACCTCTCTTCTCCTCTTACGCTCTAATTTCTCTATGTCTTGAAGAATGATTGACTTAGGTAAGTTCTAGTTATGTATTGAGCCTAAAACTAACCAAAACCACATAGTTTAGGCTCTAAGTGACGTAGTTTAGGGGTCAAACAAATAAGGAAAAGACCAAAAGACCCCTGACTTAATGTTGTCGGGGTCACCGATGGACGGGATCGATAAACCGTTGATCGACTGACGGTCCGTACCGGTTGACCATCAATCCGGACTGAAGCTGGATTCTGAGGGTTTGACCTACGGCCCTGGACCGCGGACATTGGTATGACCTACGGTCCATAGGTCCTAGTGTAGCCGGATCCTTAGCCAAATTTCTTTAGGCTTTTGGGAGGAGGGTCGCGGGTGCGAACCACAAACCTGCAGGATGGACCATGGGTCCTCCTACAGTCCGTAGGTCCTGACCGTGGGTCGGCCTTAGCCAATTTTCTAAGGATTCTACCGAGGAGAGGTTGCAGGTCGCATCTATGTACCACCAGCACGGGCCATGGGTCACCCTACGGTTAATGAGAGGTGACCATGGTTTGCACCTGCAACTTCTGGAAAACTGCATTTTGGTAGTTCTAGCATATGGGGTTTTACAAAACTCCTTTTTAAGCATGGTATGGATATAAGCCTCCACTGCATTTTGTTAAAGTGTTTGGTTATCTTTGTTTTACCTATGTACCTTAGGTCAAACGGGATAAACTAGATAAGAAGGCTCCCCCGGGCAATTTTATTGGGTACAATAATGTTTCAAAAGCATACAAAATCTTTCAATCCAAAGGTGAGAAGATAGTTATTAGCATAGATGTCCACTTCATGGAGAATGAAGAATGGGATTGGGATGACTCAAAGAATTCCATCCAGAAAACAAGCTCATGGTTAAATGAAAGGGACGACTATCCACCAGTTAGGGGAAATCGATTTCTCTCTGATATATATGAGAGATGCAATGTTGCGAATCATGAACCTGCTAACCCTAAAGATGCTCTCGAAGACCCCAAGTGGAGAAATGCAATGGAGGAGGAGCTGTTTATGATTAAAAAAAATGATACGCGGCAGCTTGTAGACAAACCTCAAGGCAGAAAAGTAATTGGGGTAAAGTAGATGTTTAGAACCAGCCTAAATGTTGATGGTTCAATCAAAAAGAATAAAGCAAGGATTGTAGTTAAGGGTTATGCGCAGATTTTCCATGTAGATTATTTTGACACTTTGCACCAGTTGCTAGGCTAGACACGATCAGAATGCTTATAACTTATTTCTGCACAACGTGGCTGGAAAGTGCATCAGATGGATGTCAAATCAGCATTTCTTGATAGCATTCTTGAAGAAGAAATTTATGTTGAGCAACCTGAAGGGTTTGTTATAGATGGAAAGGAAGATAAAGTCTATCGACTACGTAAAGCTCTTTATGGCTTAAAATAGGTACCAAGATCTTGGTATAGTCGAATAGATGATTATGTGCTCGGTCTCAATTTTGAAAAGAGTCTTTCAGAATTCACACTATATGTTAAACATAATAGCAGTGAGATTATTTTTGTTTCCCTTTATGTGGATGACCTTTTGATTACAGGGAGAAGTGAAAAGCTAATTGATGAGTTCAAGCAAGATATGATGCAAACTTTTGAAATGTCTGATCTTGGTCTTATGACATATTTCCTTGGAATGGAGATTAGACAAGACAAAGATGAATTTTTCGTTTGCTAGAAAAAGTATGCAGAGGATATTCTCAAAAAATTCAAAATGGAAAATTGCGAAGAGATTAGTACTCCCATGAACTAAAAAGATAAACTAAGTAAAGATGATGGAGCCAAAAAAGGGGATGAGACATACTTGAGAAGTTTCATAGGGTGTTTAATGCATCCTACAACAACAAGACCCGATATATTGTATGTTGTAAGTGTTTTATCAAGGTTCATGCATTGTCCTAGTGAAGTACATTTGTAGGCAACAAAAAGAATTGTGCGATACATCAAAGGATACATCACCTATGGAGTCAAGTTTCATAAGAGTCAACCTGTGAATCTTTGTGGGTATTCTGACAGTGATTGGGGCGGTCCCGAGGATGATACAAAGAGTACTTCATGGTACTGTTTTTGTCTTGGTTCTGGAATTTTCTCATGGAGTTGTAAGAAACAAGATATTGTAGCTCAATCTATTGCCGCAACTGAGTTTCTGGCAGTTGCAGCAGTAGTAAATCAAGCATTGTGGCTGAAGAAAATTCTGGTTGATTTGCATATGGAACCAACTGGAAGCATCAAAGTGTTCGTGGACAATGAAGCAGCAATAGCTATATCTCACAATCTTGTGTTTCATGGAAGAACTAAGCACTTCAAAATCAAGTTATTTTTCTTGAGAGAAGTGCAAAAATATGGAGATATATTCACTAAGCCTTTACCACTCAGCAAGTTTTAGCATCTCGGATAGAAATTTAGAATTTGATGTTTCCAAAGCAAGGAGGAAGTTAGGAATTTGCTCTATCAACTGCAATTAATATTAATTTTGCTACTTTATTAGAAATCTGCTAGTCGTGGGTTTATTGCTTTCTGTTTTCTGTTTTTTATTCTAGTCTTATAAATGTAATCTGAAAACATCAATAAAAATGTTCTTGTACCGATATTCTTCTTGACTTCTCTGCTCTCTAATAGCTCATACTTCTAAAATTTACCAACAAACCCTTTGAATCTTTCAACTTTACTATTACTGTTCTTATTTTTTTGACTTCTATAACTGTTATTGTTATTGCTATGACATCTAATTTTTTATTGTCTCAATGATTTTATTTTATCAGAATTGGATTAGCATTTTTATGCATTTGTTCAAAGCTTTTGCCTTCTTGAAGAAAAAAAGGGAATTTATGTTGTTCTATTTCTGATCATGCTCTGTACAAGACTATATAATCAAAGTTAAGAGAAGAAAACCAATCATATGCTTAAAACTGTCCTATTTCTATTGGCTACCTTGTAACAAACATTTCAAAATTGTGGAGAAGATAACTACTACACTACTACTGAACTTATCCTAGTTTCCAATGTGTGTAAGTGTTGCTCAGTATATATTGCATACTAACAACTATTTACAGTAGTAAAAAATAAAGGGATGTGATTTAATCCATCATACAACAAATGGACAATGATAATGAATAAGGATATAAGTGTAGGTTGATTTAATGTAGTTGAGTCATCTATCATCTTTGGCTGGAGCTGGGTTTAATTTCTTGATACCAACACTTCTTTTGTTGCATTTCAGCATAACCAATGGTGAAATACACAATTAACACATCCATCATTTTGGAACTTTACTTTCATAAAATTTATGTTGTAAAGCCATTTGTTTCTTTATGTGCCATTTAGAAACACTTATTATAACAGTTACATTGTTATTTTATTAGAGATCGACTCCTTCCACTTCTCAGGTAGTCGAACTACGGGTGGACCTTCGAACAAGAAGTTTGTGGTACTGCTTCCATAGCCTCAGGATTAGAAGATAAATTAAAAAAGACTATGATAAGTTGTAGCCTTTCTACCAAGCTCTCAGTATAATGTTCCGCAAACTAAATGTAACATATGATGAAACATAAATATGTTAATATAAAGCTTAATCATCTTTTCTTTATTTGCATCTCAATACCTAAAGCACGTACCTTGCACGGGCATCCTTTAGCTAGTTATACTATAAAAGATAACTAAATTTCATAAATAATGTCTTTTTTTAGGGTGTTTGATATCCACATTGTAGCCTAAATGATTCTTTGCCTCCGTTAGGACCCATTTGGGGGTAACACTCCTACCAAAGATTTTTCTATACCCAAAGCTAGATCCAAAATCTTCTTGCTAAGAGAGAAGCAGTACCATCAACTGGACCACATTCTTTGCTTGTCCCACTGAATTGGAATGCCTTAAATGGATGTGTAGTAACAGCTAAAACCCGAAGGTTGATTCCATCCTTGTAGAGGGAGATAAAAACTAGCTCCCCTTTTTACGAGCACAAACCATAGGTCAAGGGAGGATCAACTGTTTTTTGTTCTAATTAATGGCTCGCACATAATTTAATTTTCATAACAAGTTATCCACATTAAAACAAAAAACAAATGTCAGCAAAAGTACGAGCAACAAATAAGGAGTAGAAAACATTATGACTAATTGGTCCGAAGGAAATAATTGCACTAGTTGGAAAAGCTACCAAATGCTTCATTAGCATAGACATTATCACTAATTGGTCCAATTGCTCACACTCATCTCCAAATCCCTAATTTTTCTAATTGCACAAACAATCACCGCTGCTAGCTAGTACTAGGACCTGCATGACGAAACATATTAAGATTGTAGCATGAGTATAAAAAATGGGTACTTTGTAGACATCAGGTGTCGACTAAGCAAGAAAGGTAAAAAAAATATGAAAATATATAATCTAGAAACAGACAGAGGTCAAACGGATATATAAGAAAGCATACGAGCATACCGAAAGTAAATCTAAGTATACCTAAGCAAGACCTAATTGACCCCTATAAGACTATAACATACACTCATCCACATGTTTAAATGAAAATTAAATAGACCCTATAAGCCCGACAGGTATAAAGACTAACTAAAGTCTACAAGAGAGAAAGACACCAGAAATTCAAATCTAAGAAACAAAATTCAAGCTCCCAACTCAAGTAACCACAATATCTAGTAATTCAGTCAACTTCCAAACCACCTAGCAAGAGTGATAATCAATCAAGGTTTCCCAGCCAGCTCGTCCACTCCCAGCCCAACTAGCAAGACTGACATGGGGGCTTGTCGACTCCAAAAAGGGTCTTAAAATATTAAAGCCGCCCATCTAGACAGACCACTTCAAAGCCATCCAACTAGAAAGAGTATCCCGAAAGGGGTTGATTCCCAAAATGATGTGAAATATGAGATCAATCAATACTTAGCCATTGTGGATCAACGTCCCCTCACAAGGAATCACAAGAAGTATCCAACCTGAATGACCCTAATCCCAAGTCAACCGAGAAAGAACAAAACCTATGGTAACACATCGGAGGTGAAAATGGATATGAAAGAAAGCATACGAGCATATTGAAAGTAAATATAAGTACATCTAGGCTAAACCTAACTCGACCCCTATACGCCGAGAATGTACACTCATGCACAAGTTAAAATGAAACTCAAACAGACCCCCATAAGCCCGACAGGTATAAAGAGTAACTAAGTTTACAAAAGAGAAAGGCACCACAAATCCAGACCCAAGAAACAAAAGTTAGGCTCCCAACCCAAGTAACTACAATATCTAGTAATCCAGTCAACTTCCAGCCTATCTAGCAAGAGTGATAATCAATCTAGGCCACCCAGCTAGCTATTCCACTCCGAAGAAGGTTGATTCCATTCTTGTAGATGGAGATGCAAATGAGCTCTCCTTTTTACGAGCACAAACCTTAAGTTAAGGGATGATCAACTATTTTTTGTTCTAATTAACGGTGGGCACATATTTTAATTTTCATAACAAGTTATCCTCATTAAAACAAAAAAAAAATGTCAACAAAAATAAGAGCAACAAAGTAGGAATAGAAAACATTATGATTAGTTGGTCCGAAGGAAATAATTGCACTTGTTGGAAAAGATAACAAATGCTCCATTAGATTTGAGTTATTAGTAGAACAACTATTGCAGTCTTTATGCTCTGGTATTCTAACAAATTTTCTCGGGATTTATTGCATGATCAAGTAAGAAGTTCAAGAATTGACGGAGCTTTATTGTGTCAAAACTACACGTACGACTACAAAATGGCATAACCTTGACATTCTTCGAATTCTATGAGGAAACTTTGAATATGTTTTGTTCAAACTAGAGGTACTTGTCTTCCAGCATATCAATGTATTTACCCTAAAAAAGCATGGTACTACAAATACAGAACAAGGAAAAATAAGGTTAGGTGGTAAGCTTAACAACTATAGTAATGAAATTGAAGTCGTTGAGGCTATAAGGGATCAATATACATTTGACATAAAGATATTGTGAATTGAAAACATACTAGCATACTAGGAAATATCATTAGGTTTTCCAAATTACGAGTCGACCTTAAGATGTTGTCCAGGGGAAGGAATGTTTTGAAATACAAGAACTTATTGTCAACCATCTACATTCCAGTAAACATAAGGAGATGTCTTCGTCTTCCAACATGAAACTGGAAATCACCTGAATAGAAGAATGAGGCAGAATAAAGGTAAGTACATTAATTTACAGGGCTTACAAACTAAACCTGTAGTGATTTCCCATTCTTCTAACACCTTATAGCTTAGACCAATAAAAGAAACTAATATTTAACCTCACGTACTAAATTAAAACTATATGAGTTAATTAAAAGGAAGTGAATCAATTGATAATTAATCAGGTTAATTGAAAAAATCATGACCCCCATCGTACAATCAAGTTAATAGGTAGAAAACACGAGCTCCATTCACAGTCAACATAAAAAGTCTGGAGACATTTGGGATTGATAACTGGGCTTGGTAAACTAGGATGACAATATTAGCTCATTAGCACAACGAACGCTTGTCAAAAGATCTTTCACTATGTTTTCATTCATTTCATCTAATTCATCACAGTAGAGATCAAGATTTGCGTGGTTAAAAGATGACAAGTCCCTGAGCTTAATTTTCATATGATTAAAACCCCAGATATCTTTAAATGTTGAATATACGGAGCAAGAATTTCAAAGCAGCATGTATCACCTTCGAGTGAATACCGATCCTCGTCAGGATGATCGTGATGGATCAATTGCAATCATTATTAATCTTGACACTGCACAAATTCATTTCCTTAACAGATAATGTATTGCCTCTCCTTTGTAGCTCTACCATTAAAAATTTAGTCTAAACTTTATGTTCAAATGTGATGATGGTGTGTCTTATTTTCCCGTAATTGACAAGTGGATTGAATTTGTTGTGAATAAGAAAGTGGAGGATTTATGCCTGAACTTTGTTATAGAACTGCTTATCCGATTGGGCATCATGACCAACCCTATAGCTTGCCAGAAGTTTTCTATAGTAGTTCATCGATTATAAAACTCAACTGTAATAATTGCAAAACATTAGAAGAATCCATACTAAATTGGACATCTCTGAAGAGTTTAACGCTGGAAAGTTTATTAATCTGGGATGAACACATTAAACAAATAATGTTAAATTGTCCTTAATTGGAATCTTTGAATATATATAGATTTTTTGGTTCTAATCTATGGATTTTGTGCAAACGATTAAAATCACAAAATCCATATAGATTCAATGATTCCAATTGACGACAATTTGACATTATTTGTTTAACGTGTTCATCCTGGATAAACAAAATTTTTCAGCATTAAACTCTTTAGAGATGTTTAATTTAGTACGCAATCTTCTGATATTCTACAATAATTGCAATTAAGTTTTATAATCGATGAACTACTACAGATAACTTCTGGTAACCTATAGGGTTGGTCATGCCCTGTCGGATAAACAATTATAGAATGTATATTCAGGCGTAAATCTTCCACTTTCTTATTCATAGAAAATTCAAGCCACTTGTCAATTACGGGAAAATATGACAGACCATCATCATATCTGAACACAAATTTTAGACTGAATATTTTAATGGCTAAGTAGAGGTAATACATTATCCGTGTAGGAAATGAATTTGTGCTCTGCTGAGTTATCTAAACGACCATACTCATTGGTGTCATAAGCAACATTGTTGATATAAGTCTTGAAGTATTGCTAATCTTTAGAGAAAGTAGATGTTATGAAAGTGTCTGTTATGGACAATAAAGAAAGAATTTGGACAATAAGAGTATAAGATATCTTACTAATCCTATCAATTTCTTCACATTTTGTCTCAGTTTTCGGCTTTTTCTTTAGGTAAGTTTTCAATAAGAAGACTTTCAGAGGTACCAGAGCATTGGTATTGGTTGCTCATGTTGTTCAAATTGTATTACTAGTGCTACCTGAAATCACAATGTCAACTAAACACTCAACGGCAAAGAAGTACACTAGAATTTGTTCGTGAAGAATAAAAAGAATTTCAGAAATTCAGTTTTAAAAAATAAGAGCAAACAAATATATTTATAAACAACAAACAATAGCGTAAACATGTGCTTATTGGAAAAGTCACAACCCCTTGGAAAAGCCACAATATAATCCTTCAGAATAATCACAACCTTTCCCAAAAGTCACATTCTTCATTTTCCTTTCAGACCTTTTAAAGTCAAAAAAGTCATGCTACTTTTCTTATGTTGAGAGACAACATAGGGCTAATAAGGGGTGGAAATTATCATACATCAATACCGAGAATAAGTTTACTTGTAACTATAATTGCTATAGACAATTTATGTTTTTGTTTTTTTTTTGTTTATGCTTTCTTTAATCTACAACTAACAAAGTTATATCACATGACACTCTTTTTTAATGTGATAATATATGATGTTCATTAATATACTATTCTTTTAAAAATTAGGGTTCGGGAAAAGGAAAAATAAAGTAGGAGATTACAATTGAGGTGAGGAATTAAATGATCTCACCAAAAAAGTAAAAATTTAGTAGTCAATTCTACTAAGATTATCCCATGTAATACTATATAACTACAATATGCAGCGATTTTAAACTATAAAAAACAGCAATAAGACATTTAAACTTAAAGTTTACAAGTCCTGTGTTTTAGTGAACAAAAGTATTCATCAAACTTCAAACACAAAACTTAAGAAATGAAATTAGGATAAAGGATACATACACAATGTAGACTTTGGTTGCCCTTTCAAAATATTGATTTTATTTCTGTTGATGTTGTTGAATGTATGTATATTTTCATGAAAGGGCTAATGTCACACTACTTAAATAGTGGCCATGGAGTTGACCATTTAATTTTTTTCTATTTTTGGTCAGAGCATAGAAAGAGTATATATAAATTAATTAATTAACGAGATCTTGACAATTAAGATAATTATGTCATTAATTGTTCTTAGTTGATTATTTATCTTAAACAGATTTCTGCTGTCATGGTAAAATCATCATTGACATAATAACTTACTTCTTATACATTTGGAAAAGATATAGTCCCTTGTTTCAATTTTTCACACATATTTTCCCTTCTAATCTATTTAAAATTAATATTTTCCTTTTTAAAATTTTTAATTATATTTGAATCCATAAAATATAAGGAGAGATGTGACAAACTCACATGCATCATCATGCCGACAACTTTATGTTAAATGAATTGTTATTCACCTCTCCACATTGCATTTTTATTTTATAGGAGTACCAATTAATAGGACTTGATTTCCATTATGCCAATTATTTCTATTGATTTAGCTTAATGACTATATAATAGATATTTTGCAACATTGCATTAAAAAAGAACCATGGTCAAGATATTGAGTTCTCTAACTAATCTCTATATATGTTGATAGACACTCGAGAAATTGAGTCCTCAGAGGAGAAATACATTAATGATGACATGACAATATTCTGAGTAAAGTTTTGAGAATGACAAAGTGAACCAGGTTCACAAGCTTGTACTAGAACTAAGATAAAAGAGAGGGAAATAAGAAATAACGCGTTGAAGACAAACACTCCTAATTAAGGCATATTAGTGAAGAAGACTCCTTATACTAAACAGAGAAATATTTGAGGAAAAGAATTACATCCCTTATAAGATTCAATTAGGGTGGAATCCATCCTTATAAAAGGATCTTTGACAAAGAGAAAACAACTTTCGAAATTGATAAATTGAGAGAATTTAGTGGTGAGAGCAGTGCAACTCTAAAGAGTATACGACAGAAGAAAGAAGAACTACAACTAAGTTTTTATTTCTATAGGCTTAGTTTTGATTGGTTCATCTTAGAATAAATGTTTAGATATAATTGTACTAAGAGTGAAAGAGAATTTGTGAGGTTTTGTAACAAAAAGTGAGTTTGGCTTCTTGGAGAGTAGAGTATATGATTATAGTTAATGGTTGAACAGTTAGAGTGAGATATTTAGGTGATTTAATAGAATTAGACTTTTTTATTATAGAGTTGTAATCTAAAGTTGCTCTTTGAAGTTAGGGAAGTTTGGTTTAAAATGCTCCGAGGGTAGATCGTTGTTTTTTTCCCCTTGAATAAGGAGATTTTCCACAATAAAATCTCTATTTTATTGTATTGCATTTTTGTCTCAAAAAAATCAACAAGAACCCAGTTCTTGTTTGGGTGTTCAAAGTTTCTTTAATTTGTCAAGCAACCCCCCGGATTGGAAAATTCAGACCATCCTAACTACGTCCACAAAAGAGGACACGCCTTGTATGGATTAAACCAATCCCGAATAGCATGGTGCAATCACCTATCAAGCTTCTTGCTTGCGCACGGGTATTCAAGAGGCAAGATTGACAATACACTGTTCTTCAAAATCAGGGCTCCAATGTGGACGTAGTTCAGGTGTATCTAGATGACATTATCTTTGGAGGAAAATATGCAAAACATGGGGCTGACTTTGTACAATTGATGAGCAACGACTTTTAAATGAGCATGATGGGAGAACTCAACTTCTTCTTGGGTAGTCAAATCAAATAGTCCTCTGGCAGTTCAACTCATCAGTAGAAATACATAAAGGCACTTCTAATGAAGTTCAACATGAATGAAGAAAAGATGAATAACACTCCAATTTCAACAACAATGAAGATTGATAAAGGTGAACCTGGTCGTGGTACATGACACAAAGTATATAGGAATGATCGGATCTCTATTGTACGTAATGTCTAACAGACCTAATATTGTATTTAGTGTTGGACTTTGTGCATGCTTCCAATCATGTCCAAAGAAATCCCATCTGAAGGCTATCAAAAGGATTTTGTGATATCTCAAACGAACGCAATGACTGATTTTCTGGTATCCTAAAGATGATTCATTTGATCTAGTCAGATTTGCGTTTGTGGATTACGTAGTCTACTTGGTAGGTAGAAAAAGCACATCTAAAATGGCTCACTTCTTAGGGCCATGCTTAGTATTATGAGCAATTAGGAAACATAACTCAGTTTCCTTGTCTATGGCTGAAGCATAATACATTGTCGTTACCTCTTGTTATGTCCAACTTCTCTGAATCAAGCAACAACTTCAAGATTTTGGCATCATTGTAGACCTTTTTTCATTTCCGCCTTGGGGCTCATGACTAAGCTACTTAAGAGTGTGGACGTGATCAACAACATCGAGAAATAAATGACCCATAGAAGCTATATACTACGTCTCCATCCGCTGAAGCCATAACCCACAGAGAAATCATTAAATTCTTTTCTTGTTAGTAGGTAGAATCATAGTTGTGTGGCCGAACAACTTGTAGAACCTCATTTCATACTCTGACACTCATGGGAGCACTGCTCTAACTTGTAGAACTGATCTTGAGGAGATCATTGAAGTTGCGAGGGATGAGTTAAGCTAAGAAAAAAACTCAAAAAACATGGTCCAAGTGAAAAGAGGAGACCTAACTACACTGATCTAAATGAAGGTACACCACGACTTACTAGCTGACCCATCTAACAGATACAGAGTGAATTTGGCTCCTCTCGACTCCACTAGACATAAAATATGATGTCACTTATAGCAAGTTGTAATAAACTTTTGGGTATCCCTACCCACAGCCCCAAAAATCCTTATAGGTTAGAGTATGAGAAACACTCCAAGTATCTTCTTCTTTAACAGTATGGCTTCAGCCACATTCACGGGTTGGTCACCTCTAGGTGGTACCTGGACGTGAGGTGCCTCCGCTATAGGTTGATCCTATGGTGCTAGTGTACGCTGAAGCTCTAGCCCACTGCATGCCCCAAGCTCAATCAGAAGTTGTACAGTGGTTGCCTGAAGGTACGAAGTCCTAAAGGGTCCAGGTGACAGCTGAGATGGCCCTGACCCGCTCATTGAACTAAAAATTAAACTACTAGAGGGTCAGCTGATGGCTCCAGATCTCACTCTTTTTAGGGCTAGTGCTGCACTCCTGGCCGGCAGTAGAGGTCGACCCCTTCCTCGAGTTGTCGTATGACGTTACGAGCCATCCTCTGAAAAGAATGAAACAAGTGAGATTTCAAGAAACCAACTACACACACTGCATGAAAGTGATACAAAAGAGGATAAATTCCAAAAGACACCATATAGCCTTCTAAAGATAGGATATATATGTCCCCACACCGATCCAGAAATCTCTAATCTGTATTACCTCTGTACAAGTCAGACAGGAAAAAATCTAGGGCTCTGATACCAACTTTTCATGAACCAATCCTTTGAGTCATGATGGCATACACTATAACCCTCAAGTAGGGAAACTAATGTGTAACCTAGAATAACAAGCAATAAGTATAATAGTACAACTAAATAGAAATCAAACTAAACCAAAAAACAAAAGAAACACGGGAGCAAACAAAAAACTATATACAAAAGGTCCCTCCCATAACCTAGAAATCAGAAATACAGAGTTGTCTAAAAATAAGAGTAAAAATCTTAAAAGTGGACAAAAACAAATGTTTTTCATAAAGGAAAAAGACTAGCTAAATAAGTGCATAATGAGATGAGTTGATACAAAACTCCAAGTGCTCACACTTATCTCCAAATCCCTAATTCTTCTAATTGCACAAACAATCACCGCACCTTCATTATGAAACAGATTAAGATTGTAGCTTGAGTATAAAAACTGGGTACTTTGTGGACATCACATGTCAACTGAGCAATTAAGGTAAAAATAATATGAAAAGATAGAATCTAGAAACAGACAGAGGTCAAAGCGGATATGAAAGAAAGGATACGAGCATACCAAAAGTAAATCTAGGTACACCTAAGCTAAATCTAACTGACCCCTATAAGCCTAGAACATACACTCACTCATATGTTTAAATGAAAATAAAGTAGACCGTGTAAGCCCGACAAGTATAAAGAGTAACTAAGTCTACAAAAGAGAAATGCACCACAAATCCCAACCAAAGAAACAAAATTCAGGCTCCCAACCCCAATAACCACAATATCTAGTAATCTAATCAACTTCCATCCTAGCTAGCAAGAGTGATAATCAATCTAGGTAACCCAGCCAACAAGTCCACTCCTAGCCCAACTAGCAAGATTGACATAAGGGTGGGTCGACTCCAAAAAGGGTCTAAAAAATATCAAAGCCACCCATGTAGAAGGACCACTTTAAAGCCATCCAACTAGAAAGAGTGTCTCGAGTGGTGTTGACTACCAAAAAGATGTCAAATATGAGAATAATTAATACTAAGCCACTGTGGATCAACGTCCCCTCACTAGGAATCAAAAGAAGTATGCATCCTAAATAACCCTAATCCCAACTCGCCCGAAAAAGAACAAAACATATAGTAACACGTCGGAGGTCAAAATAAATATGAAAGAAAGCATATGAGCATAGTAAAAGTTAATCTAAATAAATCTAGGCTTAACCTAACTGAAACCTTATAAGCCTATAATGTACACTCATACACATGTTAAAATGAAACTCAAACGGACCCCCATAAGCCCGATAGGTATAAAGAGTAACTAAGTCTACAATAGAGAAAGGCACCACAAATCCAAACCCAAGAAACAAAACTTAGGCTCCCAACCGAAGTAACCACAATATCAAGTAATCCAGTCAACTTCCAGCCCAGCTAGCAAGAGTTATAATCAATCTAGGCTGCCCAGCCAGCTAGTTGACTCCCTAGAAGGTTGATTCCATCCTTGTAGAGGGAGATGTAAACTAGCTCTCCTTTTTACTAGTTCAACTATTATTTGTTCTAATTAATGGCTGGCACATATATTAATTTTCATATTAAGTTATCCCCATTAAAAAAAATGTCAATGAGAACAAGAGAAACAAACTAGAAATAGAAAACATTATGACTAATTGGTCTGAAGGAAATAATTGCACTTGTTGGAAAAGCTAACAAATGCTTCATTAGATATGATGTATTATTAGAACAACTGTTGCAATTCTTATGCTTTGGTACTATAACAAGTTTCTCAGGATTTATCACATGCTCAAGTAAGAACTTCAAGAATTGATGGAGCGTTATTGCGTCAAAACTATGCGTACGACTACAAAATGGCATAACCTTGACATTCTTCAAATTCTGTAAGGAAACTTTGAATATGTTTTGTTCAAACAGGAGGTACTTGTCTTCCAGCAAATCAATTTCTTCACCTTACAAAAAGCATGGTACTACAAATATAGAACAAGGACAAATCGGATTAGGGGGTAAGCTTAACCACTATAGTAATGAAATTGAAGTCATTGAGGCTGTAAGAGATCAATATACATTTGACATAAAGATATTTTGAATTGAAAACATACTGGCATATCAGGAAATATCATTAGGTTTTCCAAATTATGAGTCCAACTTAAGAGGTTGTCTAGGGGAAGGAAAGTTTTGAAATACAAGAACTTATTGTCAACCATCTGCATTCCAGCAACACTAAAGAGATTTCTTCCTCTTCCAACATGAAACTGGAAATCACCTGAATAGAAGAATGAGGCAGAATAAACGTAAGTACATTGATTTACAGAGCTTACAAACGAAACCAGTAGTAATTTCCCATTCTTGTAACACCTTATAGCTTAGGATAATAAAAGGAACTAATATTTAACCTCACCTACTAAATTAAAACTATATGAGTTAATTAAAAGGAAGTGAATCAATAGATAATTAATTAGGTTAATTGAAAAAATGATGACCCTCATCGTACAATCAAGTTGATAGGTAGAAAACGGGAGCTCAATTCACAATCAACAAAAAAAGAATGAAGTCATTTGGGACTAATAACTGACCTTGGTAAAGCATTATGACAATATTAGGTCATTAGCACAATGAATGCTTGCCAAAAGATTTTTCGATGTATTTTCATACATTTCATCTAATTCATCACAGTAGAGATCATGATTTCTATGGTTAAGAGATGACAAGTCCCTAAGCTTAATTTTCATATGATAAAAACCCCATAAATCGTTAAATGTTCAACATATGGGGCAATAATTTCAAAGCAGCATGTATCACCTTCGAGTGAATACCGATCCTCGTCATGATGATCGTTATGGATCAATTGCAGTCATTATTAATCTTGACATTGCACAAATTCATTTCCTTCACGTATAATGTACTGCTTGTACTTAACGGCTCTACCATTAAAAAGTTTAGCGTAACTTTATGTTCAAACGTGATGATGGTGTTTCTTATTTTCCCATAATTGAAAAGTGGATTGAATTTGTTGTGAATAAGAAACTGGAGGATTTACGCCTGAATATATGTTCTAGAACTGCTTATCCGACTGGGCATCATGACCAACCCTATAGCTTGCTAAAAGTTCTCTGTAGTAGTTCATCGATTATAAAACTCAATTGCAATAATTGCATAACATTAGAATAATGCGTAATAAATTGGACATATTTGAAGAGTTTAATGCTGGAAAGTTTGTTAATCTGGGATGAACACAATAAACAAAAAATATCAAATTGTCCTCAATTGGAATCTTTGAATCTATATGGATTTTGTGGTTTTAATCTATGAATTTTGTGCAAATGAGTGTGATAATCGCAACCTTTTCCCAAAGCCACAATCATTCAGAATAATCACAACCTTTTCCCAAAGTCACAAAAGTCACTATCTTTCGGAAAACTCACAACTCTTCATTTTCCTTTCAGATCTCTTAAAACCAAAAAGTCATGCTACTTCTGTTTTGTTGAGAAACAACACAGGGCTAAGATGGAGTGGAAATTATCATACATCAATACCGAGAATAAGTTTACACGTAACTATAATTGCTATAGACAATTTTTGTTTCTTTTTTTTTGCTTATTTTTTCTTTAATGTCCAACTAACAAAGTTATATCACATGACACTCTTTTTTAATGTGATAATATATAATATGCATTAATATATTATTGCTTTAAAAATTAGGGCCCGCGAAAGGGAAAAATTAAGGAGTAGATTACAATTAAGGTGAGGAGTTGAATGATCTCACCAAAAAAGTGAAAATTTAGTAGTAAATGTTACTAAGATTATCCCATGAAATACTACATAATTACAATTTTCTGCGATTTAAACCATAAGAAAGAGTAATAAGACATATAAAACTTATGAAATGAAATTAGGATAAAGGATACATACAAAATGTATACTTTGGTTGCCCTTTCAAAATCTGAATGTTTTGTTTTGATGTTGTTGAATGTATGTATGTTTTCATGAAAGGGCTAATGTCACACTACTTAAATAGTAGCCATGGAGTTGACTAGTTAATTTTTTTCTATTTTTTGTCAGATCATAGAAAGAATATATATAAATTAATTAATTAATGAGATCTAGACATTCAAGATAATTACATCATTAATGGCTCTTAGTTGATTATTTATCCTAAATAGGTTTCTGATGTCAGGGTAAAATCATCATTGACGTAATAATTTACCTCTTACACATTTGAAAAAAATATCGTCCCTTCTTCCAATTTTTCACATCTATTTTCCCTTTTAATCCGTTTAAAATTATTATTTTCCTTTTTATAAATCTTAATTATATTTGAATCCATAAAAGATAACGAGAGACGCGACAAACTCACATGCATCATCATGTCGACAACTTTATGTTAAATGAGATGTTACTCACGTCTCCACATTACATTTTTATTTTATAGGAGTAGCAATTCATAGTATTTAATTTCCATTATGCAAATAATTTCTATTGATTTATCTTAATGACTATATAGTTGATATTTTACAACATTGCATTAAAAAAAGAACCATGGTCAAGATATCGAGTTCTCTAACAAATCTCTATATATATGTTGACAGATACTCGAGAAGTCCTCAGAGGAGAAATAAATTAATGATGACATGATAATATTCTGAGTAATGTTTTGACAATAATAAAGTGGACCAGGTTCACAAGCTTGTACAAGAACTAAGATAAAAGAGCAGGAAAGAAGAAATAGCGTGTCGCAGACAAACACTCCTAATTAAGGCAAAATAGTGAAGATTACTCTTTATACGGAAGGAAAATTTTTTTAGGAAAAGAATTACTTTCCGTGTAAGATTCAATTAGAGTTGAATCCGCCCTTATAAAAGGATCTTTGACAAAGAGAAAAATAACTTTTGAAATTCATAAATTGACAGAATTTAGTGGCGAGAGCAGTGCAACGATAAAGAATATATGACAGGAGAAAGAAGAAATACAACTAGGTTCTTCTTTCAACAGGTCTAGTTTGTATTGGTTCATCTTAGAATTATTGTTTAGAGAGAATTGTACTAAGAGTGAAAGAGAATTTGAGGTTTTGTAACATAAAGTGAGTTTGGCTTCTTGGAGAGTAGAGTATACGATTTTAGTTAATTGTTGAACAGTTAGACTGAGCTATTTTGGGCTAGGTATTATGTTTATGCAGGACAAGAATGTTATAGCTTATGCCTCACGTCAATTGAAGTTGCATGAGAGGAGTTATCCAACACATGATTTAGAGTTTGCAGTGGTAGTGTTTGCTTTTAAGATCTGGCAACATTACCTCTATGGTGTCAAGTGTGAAGTGTTTACTATTCATCATAGTTTGCAGCATGTGTTCACTAAAAAGGATCTGAATTCAAGAAAATGAAGGTGGATGGAGTTACTTAAATATTATGATGTCACCATTCAATACCATTCGGGTAAGGCTAATGTAGTGGCAGACACTTTGCGTTGAGAAACAGTTAGTATGGGTATTTTAGCTTGCTTAAGTGTAACCAAGTGACCTTTGGCTAAGGAAATTTAGACCTTAGAATCTAAGTTCATGCAATTGGGCATCTCAAAAAGAGATGGGGTGTTAGCTAGTATTGAAGTAAGGGCCACATTCATTGAGGAGATCAATGCCAAACAATTTGATGATGAAAATTTGAACGAACTTAAGAAGAAGACTACGATCGGTAAGGCACAAGACACCACTTTTGATGCGGAGGGTGTGCTTAATTTTAAATGGAGAATATGTGTTCCTAGAGTAGATGAGTTGATTTAAAAATTATTTGGCAGAGTCTCATGGTTCGTGATATTCTATTAATCTGGGTGTGACCAAAATGTATCGATATTTGAAGCAAATTTATTAGTGGCCGGTCATGAAGAGAGATATAATGGAGTTTGTGGCTAAGTGTCAAAATTGTCATCAAGTGAAGTATGAACATCAAAGGCCTGTAGGGTTGTTTCAAAGAATACCAATTCCGAAATGGAAGTGGGAGAGGATAGCCATGGATTTTGTGGTTGGCCTTTCCAAGACTTTGGGGAAATTTGATTTTATTTGGGTAGTGGTTGATAGATTTACTAAGTCAACCCATTTTATTCCGATAAGAATAGATTACAATGCTGAACAATTGGCTAAGGTGTATGTGAAAGAGATAGTCAAGTTGCATGGGGTGCCCCTTTCTATCATCTCAAATCGTGGTACGCAGTTTACCTCCAAATTTTGGAGGAAATTACATGATGAATTGGGCACACAACTCACTTTTAGTATAGTGTTCCATCCACAGACGGACAGGTAGTCAGAAAGGACTATTCAAGTGTTACAAGACATGTTGAGGGCATGTGTGATTGATTTTGGAGGGCATTGGAATAAGTTCTTACCTTTGTGTGAATTCTTTTATACTAATAGTTATGACTCCACCATTGATATGGCACCATTAGAAGCAGTTTATGGGAGGGATGTAGATCAGCCATAGTATGGTTCGAGGCTGGAGATGTCAAACCTTTGGGGGTGGATTTAGTGAAGGATGCTCAATATAAGGTGAGGAGTATTCAAGCAAAGCTTTTAGCGGCCCAGAGTAGACAGAAAAAGTATGTAGACCATAAGGTAAGAGATATGACTTTTTAGACCAGTGAGAATGTTCTTCTTAAGGTGTCACCCATGAAAGGGGTGATTAGATTTGGTAAGAAGGGAAAGCTTAGTCTAAGATTCATTGGTCCATTTGAGATTCTTGAATGTGTGGGACCAGTAGCGTATAGATTGGCTTTAACTGCTAACCTACCGGGAGTTCATCTGGTATTTCATGTGTCCATGTTGAAGAGATATCATGGTGATAGGGATTACATCATTAAATGGGACTCAATTGCATTAGACAAAGACCTCTAATATGAGGAGGAACCGATTGTAATTCTTGATTGTGATATGCATATGGTGAGGACCAAGGAGATTAAGTCCGTGAAAATTCAATGGAAGCATTATCTAGTCAAGGAAGCTACTTGGGAAACAAAGAGGGATATATGAGACAAGTATCCCTAGTTGGTCATCGATTCAAGTACTACTTCATTCCTTCCTTAGCCTATTTCTCCTAAGTTTTGTCATTCCGGGACGAGTGATGGGTAAATTGGTATCTATTGTAACTACCTATTCCCTTTTTTTGTAGAAAAGTCAATGGGGAAACATGTTGGGCCGAAAAACATTTTTGTAGTATTTAGATTTTTCCAACCTAGTCCAAATTTGGATGAAATCGGAGTCTGTGAGGTCCAAGAAAATCTGGTAGCAATTGGGTGATCTAATTTTTTGTGGGATTTGTAGGATTTATATTTTTTCAATGTTCTCTTTGCTATAAATTACAGGCTTATACTTAAAGTTAATTTTTATTTAGTTGATTTGTTATTGTTTGTTCTTGCTGCGTGTTTCGAAGGTCCACCGACTTCCAGATCTTCTATTCAAAAAATTTAGATCCCCCGCCTTCCACATCATCCATTCTAGAAATATTAGTTTTATGTTCCAGAGAGGTCTAGTCCTTCCAACAATAAGGAAATGGTACACCTCTTTCCCCCGTTTTCTTTCATGAATATTGTTGGTTTTCCTTTCAATCTGAAGTGTTGCTGTTCAGATTTACAAATCTTCCTTACTGGAGGTGCGGTTTTTGCTGGATTTATATGTTTTTCAATGTTCTCTTTGCTATAAATTACCACCTTGTACTTAAAGGTACTTTTTATTTAGTTGATTTGTTAGAGTTTGTGCTTCCCGCATTTTTCGAAGGTTCACCACCATCCACATCTTCTATCTCAAAAATGTAGATCCTCCTCTTTCCACATCTTCCATTCCAAAAATCTTAGTTTTATAATCTAGAGAGATTTACTTTTTCCAACAACATGGAAAAGGTACACCCCTTTCCCCTGTTTTCTTTCATGAATATTGTGGGTTTTCCCATCAATCTGAAGTCCTGCGATTTAGATTTGCAAATTTTCCTTATCGGAGGTGCTTTTACTTGTTGGATTTATATGTTTTTCAATGTTCTCTTTGCTGTAAATTACAACCTTATACTTAAAGTTAATTTTTATTTAGTTAATTTTTTAGTGTTTGAGATTTCCATATGTTTCGAAGGTCCACCGCCTTCCGCATCTTCTATTCCAAAAATTTAGATCCACCGTCTTCGACACCTCTATTCCAAAAATCATTGTTTTATGTTCTAGAGAGTTCTAGTGTCACACCCCAAGCTACCCACGAGATGCGGACACGGGACCTAGGATCACAAGTGACCCCAAGCTAACCCTGCTGGCATAATCATGTGCATACCAAAGATAAATTGAGAAATTAAACTGATGCGAAAGCTAATCATAAATAAATCTGAAATGATGGGGGATACACATATACTAAGACTAAATATCAAATCTGAGAGTTTAATACAAAAGAAACATCAAACTCAAATACTAAACTAAATTTAACTATGTCTGAAAATAGCCTCTAACTAACTAGAAGTGTTAGTACATGCCCCAGCTAAGTCTAACAAAACTGAAACTAAAAGAATGAAATAATGTAAAGATAACATGATTATTGTCCTCGAATAATGAGGGACTTACCACTAATGCTGATGAACTGGAGATCGGGAACCGTTCTATCCGTGATTTGACTGTTGAGGACCTGAACCTACATCACGAGAAGATGTAGCGCAGAGTATGTCTCAGTACTTGAAGGTACTAAGCATGAAGTATAGAAAAGCTGAAATAAACATATAACTGAACAAGCAATAACACAAGAGTATAATCTGAACATGATATCAATATTGAATACTGAGATTACAAAATGCAATGACCAAATTTAGACATTCTGATGCTGATTACTGATTATACTGAAATGTGGTCAATGCAATTGAGTGTGACTGAACCGTGGGAGCTACTAATAACCGATAATAAAACCGCATGAGCTAAATGTGGAGTCCCATGTATACGCCCCATCAAGGGGACTCAATACACCCAGCCAAAGGTGTAGAGGCATGCTGGTGTGATCACTAAATGATGCCGACAAAGGGGACTTACAACCAACGTGGCTCATAGTTCTGGGAATATATAGGTGACTTACCCTAGTCCAACCCAGTATTATACTACTCCTAATAGATTAAATGATTAACACGATATGATTGAATTCTGTAATATACTGGATAGCTCAAAACTGATAGGTAAAATGAGAATGCACATTAATAAACTGATATTGACACATTCAAGACTGAGCCATGTACATCTAAAATACTGAAATATCAGACCTAGTATATGTAATTCAAGAACTAAAGAAATACATAGCTAGGGTTCTGAAATTTATGCTAGAAACCAAGTAATAACATGATAATCTGATTCGGGACACGTAAATAACTAATTCATAATAATCTACTACAGTTCTAGAAACCCTAGGTCTAGTTGATAATAAGGAATCGAGAATCTGAGTGAAATCTAGGGACCTAATGGGTGAAAGGAACCCACTAGTCAAATCCCACATACTTGGTGATGAATTCCATAGAGAAATCTTTCGATTTCAGGGTTGGAACTGATGGAATCTTACTGCGTTCTTGAACTAGGGTTGTTCGACCTTCTGCTCCATTTTCACGCTCTAATTTCTAAGTTTTGATGTAAGATCTGACTTAGGTAAGTTCTAGTTATGCTTCTAGGCTAAAACTAATCAAAACCACGTAGTTTAGGGGTAAAACGACGTAGTTTAGAGGTCCAACGGAATAGGAAAAGACTAAAAGACCCCTGACTTAAAGATGCAGACGGGCTGACCACGGCCCTTTCCACAGACCGTGAAAGGGACCACGAATCGTGAAGGCCCTCATGGTCTTCACTTTGTCCTGTGGTTCTGAAGGCATTGTCCACAAGCAAGTACCACGGCCTATGCGGAGAACCACGAACCGCAAAGGTCCTCGTACTCCTCACTTGGGCTGAGGTCTGGAGGCTCAGGTTTGAGGAGTTACTGGTTAGGCTTCACGTACGCCCCCATGACCCGTGTGAAGGACCATGGACCGTAAAGGTCCCCGTGGTCTTCACTTGGGCGTGGGGTCTAAGGGGCTGGCTAGGAAGGCTACCGGTTTTGTACGACGGACCCAACCACGGCCCGTTGTCAAAACCATGGTCCGTGAAGGTGTCTGTGGTCTGACACCTGGGCATAGTGGAGTTGGACTCCAGACCACGGGCAGGTCTACAGACCGTGGACCATATCACGGTCCATGAAACCTGCCGTAGTTCACTATTTCAGGTAATTTTCTAAATTTTTTTTCTAAGTATGGTTTTCGAGGTGATATAATATAACCCCCCCTTGGGATCATTCATCGTCGAATGAAGACTAAACTAGCTGAAATGGAGGTAAAGAACTACAACCCTACCACTAAGCACTGAAGACTGATTTCTGACTGAACTAATTTCCAAAACATGCAAATATGCTAAAAATGCAAGTACAAACTGAAGGAACATGATACTAAGACTGATTTCATGCATGAATGACTGAAAAACTGAAGTGGAACTATTACCTCAACCTGGAGCGGATTCGGAAGGAAAGAGGTGAGGATAGTTGAACTTCATGGCTACTTCTGCCTCCCAAGTAACTCCCTCTATGGACTGACCTCTCCACCAAACCTTTACTGAAGAGACTTCTTTGTTTCTCAACCTTCTAACCTGATGATCAATAATCTCAACTGGTACATCCTCATAAGAAAGGCCATCACTCACAGCCACACTCTATAATGGCACTACGTATGCTGGATCACCCACACATTTCTTCAACAGTGAAATGTGAAAGACTGGATGCACTGCTGCTAAGTCTACTCGAAACTCTTATTCATAAACCACTTTACCAATCCTTTTCAAGATTCGGTAAGGGTTTACATAACTGGGACTAAGCTTTCCTTTCTTGCCAAATCTCATCTTTCGTAGGTGACACTTCAAGAAAACCCAATAATTAACTTGGAACTCTAGTTCCCTTCTCCCTACATTTGCATAAGAATTCTGGCGACTCTGGGCTATCTTAAGTCTATCCTTAATGAGTGGCACTTTCTCCATAGCATAAAGGACTGAATCTGGCCCTATCAAGGATATTTCACCTACTTCAAACCAACCGACATGAGATCTACATCTACGCCCATACAATGCCTCATAATAGACCATCTGAATGCTGGAATAGTAGTTATTATTGTAGGCGAACGCTATAAGTGGAAGGTGATCATCCCAACTACCCATGAAGTCAATCACACAAGCTATGAATATGTCCTCTAAGGTATGAATGGTACGCTCTGCCTGACCCTCCGTCTGTGGGTGGAATGTTGTGCTAAGGTTAACTTGAGTACCAAGACCCTTCGAAAATGACTTCCAGAAATAAGAGGTAAACTGAGGACCTCTATATGAGATGATAGACAAAGGAACCCAATGCAACCTGACTATCTCATTAATAAAATGCTTGGCGTAGTCCTCCACCGAATTTGTAGTCTTTACCGCCAAAAAGCGAGAAGACTTGGTAACTCTGTCAACTAAGACCCAAATAGAGTCATGTTGTCTCCGAGTATGAGGTAAACCCGTGACGAAGTCTATGTTGATTATTTCCCACTTCCAAGTAGGAATGTCAATCTCTTCAGTTATACCTCCTGGTTTCTGATGTTCTACCTTAACTTGTTTGCAATTAGGGCACTTAGCCACAAAATCTGCTATATCGTTTTCATACCATTCCACCAATAGACTTCCCGCAGATCACGGCACATCTTAGTGGCTCCCGGATGAATAGAGTATCTGCAGTTATGGGCTTCTTCAAGAATCTGCTATCTCAACTCGCCCATATTAGGAACACATAGTTGACCCGGATAGGGAAGCACACAATCGCCCCCTTAGGAGAAAACCTCAACTCTTTGTTGATGGACTACACCTTTGAGCTTGAGCAATATCAGATCATTGGTTTGCTTTTCCTTAACCTCCACTACCAATGAAGATTCTGATCCATTTTGAATTGTCACACCACCATCTGATATGCTCATTAGACCAAGCCTGTGAACATCCTTTACGAGCCCTTTTCTTTCTTCCTCAGCATGTGCTACACTACCCATAGATAGTCTTCTAAGGGTATCTACTACTAGATTTGCCTTACGAGGATAGTAATGCACACTTATGTCATAATCCTTGAGGAACTCAAGCCATCTTCTTTGGCGAAGATTCAACTCTTTCTGGGTGAACACATACTGGAGGCTCTTATGATCTGTGACCACATCTACATGAACACCATACAAGTACTGTCTCAAAATCTTGAGTGCAAACACCACTGCTGCAAGCTCGAGGTCATAAGTTGAATAGTTCTTCTCATGCACCTTAAGCTGTCTGAAAGCATAAGATATAACCTTACCTTGCTGCATCAAAAACACAACCTAGGCCAACTCCGGATGCATCACAATAAATCACATAACCGTCTGAACCCTCTGGTATAGTCAAAACAAGAGATGTAGTCAACTTAGTTTTCAATTGTGCAAAGCTTTTCTCACAATCATCTGACCACTAAAACTTGACCATCTTCTGAGTCAACCTAGTCAATAGTAAGGCTATGGATGAAAATCATTCCATGAACCTTCTGTAATAACCCGCTAGACCCAAGAAACTTCTGATATCTGCAAGAGAGGTTGGTCTTGGTCATTGTTTCACTGCTTCTATTTTCTAGAAATACACTCGGATCCCTTCGTTGGATACTATATGCCCAAGGAAAGCAACTGATTGTAACCAAAACTTGCACTTGTTAAATTTGGCAAATAACTGGAGATCTTTGAGAGTTTACAGAACAACTCTCAAATGACTCGCATGTTCTTCCTCATTCCTAGAGTAAATGAGGATATCATCAATAAAGACGATTACGAACAAGTCGAAATACTGCTTGAACACTTTGTTCATCAAATCCATGAAAGTTGTAGGAGCATTGGTTAGTCCAAATGACATAACTACAAATTCATAATGACTGTATCGAGTTTTGAAGGCTATCTTCAGAATGTCACTATCTCTGACTTTGAACTCATTATAACCCAATCTGAGGTTTATCTATGAGAATTGACTAGCACCCAGAAGTTGGTCAAACAAGTCATCAATCTTGGGGATGGGATACTTATTCTTGATTGTGACCTTGTTCAACTACCTATAGTCAATGCATATTTTGAGAGAATCATCTTTTTCTTGACGAACAACACTGATGCACCTCATGGCGAAATAGTAGGTGTGATGAAGCCCTTATTTAGAAGATCTTTCAACTGCTTTTTCGATTCCTTAATCTCAGATGGAGCCATTTTGTAAGGAGGAATAGAGATAGGCTGGGTATCTAGAAGGAGATCAATTCCAAAGTCGATTTCCCTATCGGGAGGAATTCTAGAAGTTTTTCTGGAAACACTTTTGGAAACTCGTTAACCACTGGAATTGACTCAAGAGTTCGGGTTTCGGAGCTTGAATCCTTAACCCGAACTAGATGATAGAGATAACCCTTAGAGATTATCTTTCTGGCTTTGAGGTAAGAAATGAATCGACCAATAGGCGCTAAGCTACTACCCTTCCATTTTGAAATTGGTTTGTCTATAAACTTAAAAAGAACGATCCTAATTCTACAATCGACTGAGGCATAACACGAATGTAACCAATCCATGCCTTGAATGACATCAAAGTCTACCATTTCTTGCTCTACAAGATCTGCTGAGGTGACTTTCTGGGAGACTGATCTGTACACCTGTCTAGCTATTACTGGGTCATCGACTAGAGTAGAGACTGAGAAAGTTTCTGAGAGAGTTTCTGGACTAACATCAAACTTAACTACTATATAAGAAGTAACAAAGTAAAGAGTAGCCTCGAGATCTAACACAACATAAACATCGAGATCAAAGACTCGTAACATACCAGTGACTACATCATGATCCTGGTGAGCCTGGAGAGCATAGAGCCTATTTTGGCACTGTCCGCCACCTGTACCAGAATAGTTACCCTGCTGAGTTGGGCGACTTGCTGGTGCCGCTGAAGTTGTGGACTGAGTGCTACCATTTCCTCATTGACCCTATCTAGAAGTGACAATCCCTTAACTTGTGACCAGACTTACCATAACCAAAACATCATTTCTTCCCTACAAGGCTCTCGCCCGAATGGTTCTTACCACACTTAGGGCAAGTTGAGTAGGTTTTGGTACCCCTAAGACTTAGAGCCTGATGCCCTCCTTTTTTTTATCTTGTCTGAACTTGGAGGATGGAACACTAAGCGATGAAGGTACTGAAATTGAAAATTCTTGTTGACCTTGTGAGCTATTTCCACCACTCGATTTCTGCTGAGAATAGTCATAGTTTGCAGTCCTGGCCTTCTTATTCTCCTTAGACTGTTATCTAAGCTTATCACCCTCAACCTACTGAGCATGAGTCATAAGCCTAGAGATACTCATATTTTCCAGCAACATAGCATTTCTACACTCTGTCTTCACCAAGTCTAACACTCCATATAGAACCTTATTCATCTGAGCCCTAGAATCAACAACCATGTGAGGAATATACCTGGAGAGTTGGGTAAAATTGAGTCCATACTCTTGGACTGTCATGCTTCCTTGTATTAAGTTCATAAATTCCTGAGTTTTTGCCTCCATTAGCTCTCTTAGGAAAAACCTATCCCGAAAGGTCTCACTAAAGCAATCCTAAGTGATAGGAGTTGCATATGTACCCCTGTTCTCTTTCCACTGAGTATACCAGATATGAGCCACATTCTTAAGTTGGTAAGATGCTAACTCAAACCGATCATTCCCAGTTACCTGCATTACTTCCAAGATCTTCTGAACCTCATCAATGAAGTTTTAGGGATCTTCTCGAGCATGCGATCCTAAGAAATCTAGCGGATTCAACGTAATAAAATCCCAAACTCTAGCTACAGCTAACCCAACATTAGCATTTTACTGAACTGGAACCCGTTGATTGTTGTGATTGGCCATAGTCAGAGCCAACATCTGAATGGCGTTCTGGAACTCTACATTTGAAACTTCTTGATTTGGGACTGGAGGAGCTGTGTTTGCGTTCCTAGCATTCGCATTTCTGGCGTTAGCTCTACGAGGAGGCATGATCACTGAAACATAGAACGTCGAGTTAGAATGAAATTAGATCATACCATACGCATGATAAGTGTAACAAGAAAATGAAGATTTTTTCTAAAACACTTTGTAGCCTCCCTCTCATTAGATGCGGTGCACTTCACACCCATGAAAATGACTATACTTAATGCAGCTTTTCAAACATCCTAGGACTCTTAAACCTAGTGCTCTAATACTAAGTTTGTCACACCCCGAGCTACCCCCGAGATGCGGACACGGGACCTACAATCACAAGTGACCCCAAGCTAACCCTGTTGGCTTAATCATGAGCTTACTAAAGATAAACTAAGAAATAAAACTGATGTAGAAGCTAATCATAAATAAATCTAAAATGATGGGGGATACCCATATACTAAAACTGAATATCAAATCTAACAGTTTAATACAAAAGAAACATCAAACTCAAATACTAAACTGAATCTAACTATGTCTGAAAATAGCCTCTAACTGACTAGAAGTGCTAGTACATGCCCCAGCTAAGTCTAGCAAAATTAAACTAAAAGACTGAAATAATGAAAAAATAACATGCCTATTGTCCTCGAAGAATGATGTCCTACCACTGATGCTGCTGAACTGGAGATCGGAAACTAATCTATGTGTGATCTGACTGATGAGAACCTGAACCTACATCATGCGAAGATGTAGCTCATGGTATGCGTCAGTACTTGAAAGGTACTGAGCATGCAGGATAGAGTAAAGCTGAAATAAACATATAACTGAACACCGAATAACGCAAGAGTATAATCTAAACATGATATCGATACTGAATATTGTGCTAAATAAATGCAATGACCAAATTTAGACATTCTGATGCTGAATACTGATTATACTGAAATGTGGTCAATGCAATGGAGTCTGACTGAACTGTGGGAGCTATAAATAACCGATAATAAAACCACATAAGTTAAATGTGGAGTCCGATGTATACGCCCTATCGAGAGGATGCAATACACCTGGCCAAAGGTGTAGAGGCATGCTGGCGTGATAAACTAAAATGATGCCCCTGGAAGGGACTTACAACTTATGTGGCTCGTAGTTCTGGAACTACATGGGAGACTGGCCCTAGTCCAACTTGATATTATATTTCTCCCAATAGATTAAATGATTAACACATTATGATTGAATTCTGTAATATACTGGATAGCTCATAAATGACATGCAAACTGAGAATGCACATTAATATACTAATAATGACACATTCAAGACTGAGGCATGTATATCTGAAATACTGAAATATCTGACCTAGCATCTGTAATTCAAGAACTAAAGAAATACATAACTAGGGTTTTAAAATTTATGCTAGAAACCAAGTAATAACATGATAATCTAATTTGGGACACGTAAATAGCGAATTCATGATAATCTACTAATGTTCTAGAAGCCCTGGTCTAGTTGATAATAGGGAATCGAGAATGTAACTCAAATCTAGGGACCTAATGGGAGATAGGAACCCACTAGTGAAATCCCACATACCTCGTAACAAATTCCATGAAGAAATCTTTCCATTTCTAGGCTGGAACTAATGGAATCGTGCTGTTTTCTTGAACTAGGGTTGTTCGACCTTCTTCTTCCTTTTCATGCTGTAATTTCTATGTTTTGATGCAAGATCTGACTTAAATAAGTTCTAGTTATGTTTCTAGGTTAAAACTAATCAAAACCATGTAGTTTGGGGTTAAAATGACATAGTGTAGAGGTCCAATGAAATAGGAAAAGACTAAAAGACCCCTGACTTAAATCGGTAGACGGGCTGACCACCACCCCTTTCACGGACCGTGAAAGGGACCATGGACTTAGAAGGCCCTCGTGGTCCTCACTTGGTCCTGTGGTTCTGAAAGCTTGGTCCACGAGCCACTACCACGGCCTGTGTGGAGGACCACGGACCGTGAAGGTCCCCGTGGTCTTCACTTGGGCTGAGGTCTGGAGGCTCAGTGCTTAGGGTTTACTGGTTAGTCTTCACGGACGCCCCCAAAGGACTACGGACCATGAACCTCCCCGTGGTCTTCACTTGGGCGTGGGTATCTAAGTGGTTGGATAGGGAGGCTACTGGTTCTGTACGACAGACACCACCAAGGCCCGTTGTCAGGATCACGGTCTGTGAAGGCGTCCGTGGTCTGACACCTGGTCCTAGTGGAGTTTGACTCCAGATCATGAGCAGGTCTACGGACCGTGGACCCTATCACAGTCCATAAACCCTGCCATGGTTCACTGCTTCAGGTAACTTTCTTCAATTCTTTTCTACCTCTGCTTTTCGAGGTGGTAAATCTACTCATTTCAACAACAAGGAAAAGGTAGACCTCTTTCCCCCTTTTTCTTTAATGAATATCGTTGGTTTTCCTTTCAATCTGAAGTGTTGCTATTTATATATGCAAACCTTACTTATCGGAGGTGCATTTTTTGCTGGATTTGTTGGATTAATATGTTTTTTAATGTTTCTGTGCTATAAATTACCTTCTTCTACTTAAAGTTTAATTTTTATTTAGTTGATTTGTTAGTGTTTGTCCTTGCCTAGTGTTTCGAAGGTCCGCTGCCTTCCACATCTTCCATTCCAAAAATGTAAATCCACCGCCTTCCACATCATCAATTCCAAAAATCATACTCTTATGTTCAAGAGAGGTGTAATCTTTCCAATAACAAGGAAAAGGTACACCCCATTTTCTTTCATGAATATTGTGGGTTTTCCTTTCTATCTGAACTATTGCAATTAAGATTTGCAAATCTTCCTTACCGAAAGTACGTTTTTTGCTGGGTTTGTTGGATTTATATTTTTTTCAATGTTCTCTTAGCTATAAATTATCACCTTCTACTTAAAGTTAATTTTTGTTTAGTTGATTTTTTACTGTTTGTGCTTGCCGCGTGTTTCGAAGGTCAACTACCTTCCATCTTCTATTCCAAAAATATAGATCCACCGCCTTCCACATCTTCTATTCTAGAAACCTTAGTTTTATACAAAAAGAGAAAAAGTTAGAAGAACAACCCATCATAGGGTAATTATAATAAAGTACACAATTATTTATATTCTGATAAATTGAAGATCCCTAGGCTTTACTGCATTTTTAGAGAATATTAGTCATGATTGGATTAACTATGTCGATAGTTATTTTTACTTAGGACACACTGGATTTAACAAAGTTTGATGAAACAGCTTTGCGTAGACTTTTGAGAAGTCATCTGCTTGATTTTCAAAGTACATGTCCCTATTTTTTTGGCTGATTTAGTCATCGGTTGATTTTACTGTAATTAGCTTATAGGAAATACATGTCGGTGAAACTTGTAAGAGTATTCATTTGACGTAGATGTAAGACCAACAAGAGACCAAACTGAGACGCAACTAATTGCTTTACAAATAGGATAGTTAAGTCTCCTATATTATTAAAGTTTATGTTTTTGTTTTAGGATGTTTGTTAGTGAAGCTTTTGTTTAATTGTGGTGTTATTTCTTTCAATTTTGTCTGGTTCATTTGGTTTTGGGTTGTAACCTGATTGTCGAGGTTCTTCACTATACCTTGTATGTTCATCCAATCGAATTCATCAAAAAACATAGAATAGCCTATTTGTCTAATGATATTAATGGAACTTCCCTTCTTTATTCTCGATTTGGTAGCATTCTCCGTCTCATTTAAAGTGGCTTCCTTCCTTAAAGAAAAAGGACACCCCTCCAGATATTTCATCTTCATTTAAGTGCAATGACTAAGCCAGACAGATCGTTGTTCCTAAGGTTTAAAGATGTCAAGTAAGAACACTCTCCTATGCTCGCAAAGATACTTCCTGTTAGCTTTTTATTTATAACTGTCACATTTTCACGAGTTTCACACGTGAACAAGTAGTTGTTCTCTTTTTCTTTTCCTACCTGGACCATCACCATCTATGTATCATTCCTAATAGCTTTTTTTCGAGTTTCACCCGCGAACAATTGGTAAGCTAATGTTATGAAAAGTTAGCAAACCTGTGATTCACTGAACACAACTTCTGAACAAGACATGATTCCTTACATATCATGTTCCTTATCTTCAAACAAAAGATACATGCTACAAGACAATCTGGAGGTAGTTAGACCCTCTAATTTGATGATATTGGGGTGATCAAGCTTGCAGATGATCATAATTTCTAGTGCCATATATCTAACACTTTCTGGCTCGAAGATATCAAATGGCACCTTCTTAAGGGAAACTTTCCTTTAACTTTCTAAATCACGTGCTCTAAATAACCTGTTGTACGTACCGGTATAGGAAAAGCTAATTGATGAGTTCAAGAAAGATATGATGTAAGCTTTTGAAATGTCAGATCTTGGTCTTATGACATATTTCCTTAGAATGGAGATTACACAAGGAAAATATGTGTTTTTCGTTCCCCAGAAAAAGTACGCAAAGGAAATTCTCAAGAAATTCAAAATGGAAAATTGTAAAGAGATTAGTACTCCCATGAACCAAAAAGAGAAACAAAGTAAAGATGATGGAGCCGAAAAGGGGGATGAGACATACTTCAGAAGTTTCATTAGGTGTTTGATGCAACTTAGAGAAACAAGACCCGATATATTGTATGTTGTAAGTGTTTTATCAAGGTTCATGCATTTTCCTAGTCAAGTACATTTGTAGGCATCCAAAAGAATTGTGTGATGCATCAAAAGAATCATCACCTATGGAGTCAAGTTTCAGAAGAGTCAACCTGTGAATCTTTGTGGGTATTGCGACAGAGATTGGGGTGGTCCCAAGGATGATGCAAAAAGTACGTCAGGGTACTGTTTTAGTCTTGGTTCTGGAATTTTCTCATGGAGTTGTAAGAAACAAGATATTGTAGCTCAATCTATTGCCGCAACTGAGTTTGTGGCAGTTGCAGTAGTAGTAAATCAAGCATTGTGGTTGAAGAAAATTTTGGTTGATTTGCATATGTAACCAATTGGAAGCATCAAAGTGTTCGTGGACAATGAAGCAGCAATAACTATATCTCACAAACTTGTGTTTCATGGAAGAACTATGCACTTCAAAATGTAGTTTTGTTTCTTGAGAGAAGTGCAAAAAGATGGAGATATAACTCTTCTCTACTGCAAGTCGGAAGAACAATTGGATGATATATTCACTAAGCCTTTACTAGTCAGTAAGTTTCAACATCTCAGATAGAAAAATTGGAGTTCAAAGTTTCCAAAGCAATGAGGATTATTAGGAATTTGCTTTATCAACTGCAATTAATTTTACTTTTACTTCTTTAAATTAGATAAGACTTAGTCAATTAGTTGTTAGCCATTTATTCCTATTATTTAGGAGTAAGTTAGTGAATTAGGAATGTGCTAGTCGTGGGTTCACTGCTTTCTGCTTTCTATTTTTTATTCTAGTCCTATAAATGTAATTTGAAGACATCAATAAAAATGTTCTTCTACCGATTTTCTTCTTGACTTCTCTGCTCTCTAATAACTCATACTTATGAAATTTACAAACAAACCCTTTGAATATTTCAACTTTACTATTATTGTTCTTATTTTTCTGACTTCTATAATTGTTATTGTTATTGCTATGACGTCTAATTTTTTATTGTCTCAATGATTTTATTTTATAAGAAATGGATTAGCATTTCTATGCATTTGTTCAAAGCTTTTGCCTTTGCAGAAAAAAAAAGGAATACGATGGAAAATATTTGTTGTATTTCTGATCATGCTCTGTACAAGAATTTATAATCAAAGATAAGAGAAGAAAACCAATCATATGCTTACAACTGTCCTATTTATATTGGCTACCTTGTAACAAACATTTCAAAATTGTGGAGAAGATAACTACTACACTACTGCTGAACTTATCGTAGCTTCCAATGTGTGTAAGGGCTGCTCCCTATAAACTGCACACTAACAACTAAATGATTATTTGCCTCAGTTAGGGCCCATTTATGGGTAAAACTCCTACCAAAGATTTTTCTATACCCAAAGCTAGATATAGAAAATTTTTGCTAAGAGAAAAGCAGTACCATCAACTGGACCACATTCTTTATTGGTTCCACCGAATTGGAATGCCTGAAATGGATGTGTGGTAACAGGTAAAACCCGAAGGTTGATTCCACCCTTGTAGATGGAGATGCAAACTAGCTCTCCTTTTTACGAGCACAAACCAAATGTTAAGGGACGATCAACTATTTTTTGTTCTAATTAATGCCTGGCACATAATTTAATTTTCAAAAAATGTTATCCTCATTAAAACAAAAAAACAAATGTCAACAAAAATTAGAGCAACAAATTTGGAATAGAAAACAGTATGACTAATTGGTCCGAAGGAAATAATTGCACTTGTTGGAAAAGCTAACAAATGCTTCATTAGCACAAACATTATGACTAATTGGTCCAAGTGCTCACACTCATCTTCAAATCCCTAATTCTTCTAATGGCACAAAATCACCACTGCTAGTTGGTACTAGGACCTACATGATAAAACAAATTAAGATTGTAGCATGAGTATAAAAAATGGGTAATTTGTAGACATCACGTGTCTACTGAGCAAAAAAGGTAAAAACAATATGAAAAGATAGTATCTAGAAATAGACAAAGGTCAAACCGGATAAGAAAGAAAGCATACGAGCATACCGAAAGTAAATCTAACTAAACCTAAGCTAAACCTAACTGATCCCTATAAGCCAATAACATACACTCATGCACGTGTTTAAATGAAAATTAAATAGACCCTGTAAGCCCGACATGTAGAAAGAGTAACTAAGTCTACAATAGAGAAAGGCAAAACAAATCCAAACCTAAGAAACAAAATTTAGGCTCCCAACCCAAGGAACCACAATATCTTATAATCCAGTCAACTTCCAACCCAGCTAGCAAGAGTGATAATCAATCTAGGTCACCCAGCCATCTTGTCCAATCCCAGCCCAACTAGCAAGACTGACATGTGGGCATGTCGAATCCAAAAAGGGTCTCAAAATATTAAAGTCTCATATCTAGACAAACCACTTCAAAGCCATCCAATTAGAAAGTGAGACTGACTCCCAAAAGGATGTCGAATATGAGATCAATCAATACTAAGCCACCGTGGATCAACATCCCCTCACAAGGAATCGCAAGAAGTATCCAACCTGAATAACCCTAATCCCAAGTTGGCCAAGAAAGAACAAAACTAATGGTAACACATCACAAGTCAAAACAGATATGAAAGAAAGCATACGAGCATATTGAAAGTAAATCTAAATACATCTAGGCTAAACCTAACTCCACCCCTATAAGCCTAGAATGTACACTCATGCACATGTTAAAATGAAACTCAAATAGACCCCCATAAGCCCAACATGTATAAAGAGTAACTAAGTCTATAAGAGAGAAAGGCACCACAAATCCAGACCCAAGAAACAAAAGTCAGGCTCCCAACCCAAGTAACCACAATATCTAGTAATCCAGTAAACTTTCAGCCCAGCTAGCAAGACTGATAATCAATCTAGGGTGCCCAACCAGCAAGTCCACTCCAAAGAAGGTTGATTCCATCCTTGTAGATGGAGATGCAAACTAGCTCTTCTTTTTACGAGCACAAGCCATAGGTTAAGGGAAGATCAACTATTTTTTGTTCTAATTAATGGCTGGCAGATAATTTAATTTCATAACAAGTTATCCTCACTAAAACAAAAAATATGCGAACAAAAATAAGAGCAATGAACGAAGAATAGAAAAAATTATGACTAATTGGTCTGAAGGAAATAATTGCACTTGTTGGAAAAGCAAACAAATGCTTCATTAGCTTTGAGGTATTAGTAGAACAACTGTTGCAATCCTTATGCTCTGGTACTATAACAAGTTTATCGGTATTTATTGCATTCTCAAGTAAGAACTTTAACAATTGATGGAACTTTATTGCGTCAAAACTACGCGTACCACTACAAAATTCCATAACCTTGATATTCTTCAAATTCTGTGAGGTAACTTTGAATATCTTTTGTTCAAACGAGAGGGGCTTTTCTTCCAGCAAATCAATATCTTCACCCTAAAAAAAAACATGGTTCTACAAATACATAACAAGGACAAATTGGGTTAGGTGGTAAACTTCATAATGATAGTAATGAAATTGAAGTCGTTGAGGCTGTAAGGGATCAATATACATTTTATATAAAGATATTGTGAATTGAAAACATACTGGCATATCAAGAAATATCATTCGGTTTTCCAAATTATGAGTCGATCTTAAGAGGTTTTCTAGGGGAAGGAATGTTTTGAAATATAAGAACTTATTTTCAACCATCTACATTCCAACAACAGTATGGAGATGTCTTCCTCTTCCAACATCAAACTGGAAATCACCTGAACAGAATAATAAGGAAGAAAAAAGGTAAGTACATTAATTTACAGGGCTTACAAACTAAACCTGTAGTGATTTCCCATTCTTGTAATACCTTATAGCTTAGACCAATAAAAGGAACTAATATTTAACCTCACGTACTAAATTAAAACTATATGAGTTAACTAAAAGCAAGTGAATCAATAGATAATTAGTCAGGTTACTTGAAAAAATGATGACCCCCATCGTACCATCAAGTTGATAGGTAGAAAACACGAGCTCAATTAACAATCAACATAAAAAAACTAGAGACATTTGGGACTGATAACTGACCTCGGTAAACCAGGATGACAATATTAGCTCAATAGCGCAACGAACGCTTGCCAAAAGATCTTTTTCTATGTTTTCATCCACCTCATCTAATTCATCACAATAGAGATTAAGATTTACGTGGTTCAAAGATGACAAGTCCCGCAGCTTAATTTTCATATGATTAAAACCCCAAAAATCGTTAAATGTTTAGTATATGGAACAACAATTTCAAAGTTGTATGTATCATCTTTGATTGAATACGGATCCCCGTCAGGATGATCGTGATGGATCAATTGCAGTCATTATTAATCATGACACTGCACATATTCATTTCCTTAACGGATAATAAACTGCCTCTCCTTAACTGCTCTACCATTAAAAAATTTAGTGTAAACTTTATGTTCAGAATTGATGATTGTGTTTCTAATTTTCCCGTAATTGACAAGTGGATAGAATTTGTTGTGAATAAAAAAGTCGAGCATTTATGCCTGAATATATGTTATAGAAATGCTTATCCGACTTTGTATCATGACCAACCCTATAGCTTGCAAGAAGTTCTCTATAGTAGTTCATCGATTATAAAACTCAACTGCAATAATTGAAGAACATTAAAAGAATGCTTACTAAATTGGACATCTCTGAAGAGTTTAACGCTGGAAACTTTGTTAATTCGAGATGAACACATTAAACAAATAATGTCAAATTGTCCTTAATTGGAATCTTTGAATCTATATGGATTTTGTGGTTTTAATCTATGGATTTTGTGCAAACGATTAAAACCACAAAATCCATACAGACTCAATGATTCCAATTGAGGACAATTTGACATTATTTGTTTAATATGTTCATCCTGGATAAACAAACTTTTCAGCGTTAAACTTTCAGTGATATTTAATTTAGTACGCAATCTTCTCATATTGTGCAATTATTGCCACAACATTTTATAATCGAGGAACTACTGAAGAGAACTTCTGGAAACCTATAGGATTGATCATGCCCAGTCAGATAAACAAATCTATAACGTTTATTCAGGAATAAATCCTCCACTTTTTTATTCACAAAAATTCAAGCCACTTGTCAATTACGGGAAAATATGACAGACCATCATCATATCTGAACACAAATTTTAGAATGAATTTTTTAATTGCTAAGGAGAGATAGTACATTATCCATGAAGGAAACAAATTTGTGCACTGCTGACCTATCTAAATGACCATACTCCTCGGTGTCATAAACAACGTTGTTGATAAAAGTCCAGAAGTATTGCCAATCTATAGAGAGAGAAGATGTTCTGAACTTGTCTGTAATGGACAATCAAGAAAGAATTTGGACAATATGAGCATAAGGTAGCTTACTAATCCTATCAATTTCTTCACATTCTCTCTCAATTTTCAGTTTTTTTCTGAGGAATGTTTTCAGTAAGCAGACTTTCAGAGGTGCCAGAGAATTAGTCTTGGTTGCTCATGTTGTTTAAATTGTATTACTATTGCTACCTGAAATCACAACATCAGCTAACCACTCAACGGAAAAAAAGTACACTAGAATTTGTTTGTGAAGAATAAGAAGAATTTCAGAAATACTGCTTTAAAAAATAAGAGCAAACACATATTTATAAACAACAAACAATAGCGTAAACATGTGCTTGTTGGGCTTTATTGGAAAAGCCACAATCCTTCAGAATAATCACAACCTTTCCCAAAGGTCACAAAAGTCACCATCTTTCGGAAAATTCACAACACTTCATTTTCCTTTCAGACCTTTTAAAACCCAAAAAGACATGCTACTTCTCTTTTGTTGAGAAACAACACAGGGTTAAGAAGGGGTGGAAATTATCATACATCAATACCGAGAATAAGTTTACTTGTAACTATAATTGCTATAGACAATTTGTGTTTCTTTTTTTTAATTCTTTCTTTAATGTCCAACTAACAATGTTATATCACATGACACTATTTTTTTAATGTGATAATATATGATATTCATTAATATATTCTTCTTTTAAAAATTAGGGTTCGGGAAAGGGAATAATTAAGGAGGAGATTACAATTATGGTGAGGAATTGAATGATCTCACAAAAAAATGTGAAAATTTAGTAGTCAATGCTACTAAGATTATCCCATGTAATAATATTTAATAACAATTTTCAGCGATTTTAAACCATAAAAAAGAGCAATAAGACATTTAAACTTAAAGTATACAAGTCCTGTATTTTAGTGAACACAATTATTCATCATACTTCAAACACAAAACTTAAGAAATGAAATTAGGATAAAGGATACATACACAATATATACTTTGGTTGCCCTTTCAAAATCTTGATTTTTTTGTTTTGATGTTGTTGAATGTATGTATATTTTCATGAAAGGGACAATGTCACACTACTTATATGGTGGCCATGGAGTTGACCATTTAATTTTTTATCTATTTTTGGTCAGAGCATAGAAAGAATATATATAAATTAATTAATTAATGACATCTAGACAATCAAGATAATTATTTCATTAATGGTTCTTAGTTGATTACTTCTTACATTTGAAAAAGATATATTCCCTTGTTTCAATTTGTCACACCTATTTTCCCTTTTAATCCGTTTAAAATTATTATTTTCCTTTTTATAATTTTTAATTATATTTGAATCAATAAAATATTAGGAGAGACGTGACAAACTCAAATGCATTATCATGACGACAACTTTATGTTAAATGATATGTTATTCACGTCTCCACATTGCATTTTTATTTTATAGGTGTAGCAATTAGGACTTGATTTCCATTATGGTTATAATTTCTACAGATTTAGCTTAATTACTATATAATTGATATTTTACAACATTGCATTAAAAAGAACCATGGTGATGATATGAAGCTCTCTAACTAATCTCTATATATGTTGATAGATACTCGAGAAATTGAATCCTCAGAGGAGAAATAAATTAATGATGACATTACAATATTCTGAGTAAAGTTTTAACAATGACAAAGTGAACCAAGTTCACAAGCTTGTACAAAAACAAAGATAAAAGAGCGGGAAAGAAGAAATAATACGTCGAAGACAAACACTCCTATTTAAGGCAAAATAGTGAAGAAGACTCCTTATACGGAAAGGAAAAAAAATTAGGAAAATAATTACTTTCCTTGTATGATCCAATTAGGGTTGACTCCGTCCTTATAAAAGGATCTTTCACAAAGAGAAGAACAACTTTTGAAATTCATAAGTTCAGAGAATTTTGTGGCAAGAGTAGTGCAACGCTAAAGAGTATACGACATAGGAAAGAAGAACTACAGCTAAGTTATTCTTTCTATATGCTTAATTTGGATTGCTTCATCTTATAATTATTGTTTTGAGATAACTGTACTAAGGGTGAAAGAGAATTTGTGATGTTTTGTAACAAAAAGTGAGTTTGGTTTCTTGGAGAGTAGAGTATACGACTATAGTTAATTGTTGAACAGTTAGAGTGAGCTATTTAGATGATTTACTTGAGTTAGTCTTTTTTATTATAGAGTTGTAATCTAAATTGCTCTTTGAAGTTAGGGAAGTTTGGTTTAAAATGCTATGAGGGTAGATCGTTTTTTTTCCTTGAATAAGGAGGTTTTCCACCATAAAATTTCTATTTTATTGTATTGCATTTTTGTCTCTGAAAATTCAAGAAGAACCCAGTTCTTGTATAGGTGGTCAAAGTTTCTTTAATTTGTCAAACAACCCTCCGGATTTGAAAATTTTGACCATCCTGACTACGTGTACAAACAGGACAAGACTTGTATGGATTAAAACAATCCCAAAGAGCATGGTGCGATCACCTATCAAGCTTCTTGCTTGCACACAGGTATTCAAGAGGCAAGATTGACAATACATTGTTCTTCGATATCAAGGCTCCAATATTCTCATAGTTCAGGCGTATCTAGATAACATTATCTTTGGAGGAAAATATGCAAAACATGTGGCTGACTTTGCACAACTAATGAGCAACGAATTTTAAATGAGCATGATGGGAGAGCTCAGTTTCTTCTTGGGTATTCAAATGAAATAGTCCTCATCTCGCAGTTCAACTCATTAGTACAAGTACATAAAAGGTGCTACTAAAGAAGTTCCACCTGAATGAAGCAAAGACGAATAACACTGCAATTTCAACAACAACGAAGCTTGTTAAAGATAAACCTGGTCCTGGTACCTAACACAAAGTATATAGGAATGATCGGATCTCTATTGTACGTAATGGCTAACAGACCTAACATTGTATTTATTGTTGGACTTTGTGCATGCTTCCAATCATTTCCAAAGAAATCCCATTTGAAGGCTATCAAAAGGATTTTGTGATATCTCAAATGAACGTTGAGCCTGGTTCTCTGGTATCCTAAAGATGATTCATTTGATCTTACTGGAATTTCATTTGCTGACTACGTACTCTACTTGGTAGGTAGAAAAATTACATCTAAAATGGCTCACTTCTTAGGGCCATGCTTAGTACTATGAACAACTAGGAAATATAACTCAGTCACCTTGTCTATGGCTGAAGCAGAAGACGTTGTTGTAGACCTTTTTTCATTGCCCAACTTCTATGAATCAAGCAACAACTTCAAAAATTTTGCATCATTGTAAACCTTTTTTCATGGCCCCCTTGGGGATCATGACTAAGCTACTCAATAATGTGGCCGTGATCAACAATATCGAGAAATAAATGACCCATAGAAACTATAGACTAAGTCTCCATCCATTGAAGCCATAACCGACAGACAAAGCATTAAATAATTTTCTTGTTAATAAGTAGAATCATAGTAGTGTGGACGAACAACTTGTGGGACCTCGCCTCATACTCTGACACACTCATGGGAGCACTGCTCTAACCTGTAGAACTGATCTTGAGGCGATCATTGAAGCTACGAGGGATGAGCCTAGCTAAAAAAAAACTCAGACAACTTGGTCCAAGTGAAAAGAGGAGACCTAACTGAAGTGGTCTAAATGATGGTACGCCACGACTTACTAGCTGACCCATCTAACATTTGTGCCGTGAATTTGGCTCCTCTCGACTCCACTAGACCTAGAATATGATGTCTCTAATGGCAAGTTGTAAGAAAGTTGTGGCTATCCCCACCAACAGCCCTAAAAAATCTTCGAGGTTAGGCTATAAGAAACACTCCAAGCATCTTCTTCTTTAAAGATATGGATTCAACCACATTCACGGGTTGGGCACCTCTAGGTGGTACCTAGACTTGAGGTGCCTCTATTGTAGGCTAATCCTGTTGTGCTATTGCAGCTGCAACTCTAGCATGTTGCATGCCCCAAGCACAATCAGAAGTTGTACAATGGTTGACTGAAGGCACGAAGTCCTAGAGGGTCCAGGTGACGGCTGAGATGGCCCTGACGCTGCTGATTGAACTAGAACTTAAGATACTAGAGGGTCAGCTGATGGCTCAAGACCTTTCTCTCTTTAGAGCTAGTCCTGCACTCCTGGCCGACAGTAGAGGTTGACTCATTCCTCGAGCTGTCTTATGGCATGTGTGAGCCATTCTCTGAAAAGAATGAAACAAGTGAGATTTCAAGAAACCAACTACACACACGCTCAATGAAAGCGATACAAAAGAAGATAAATTCCACACCCTATAGCCTTCTTAAAATAGGATATAAATGTCTCCACAGCGATCCATAAATTTCTAATCTGTATTAGCTCTGTACAAGTGAGACAGACAAATCTAGAGCTCTGGTACCAACTTTTAATAACCCGATCCCTCGAGTCATGAGGGCATATACTATAACCCTCAAGTAGGGAAACTAATGTCTAACCTAGAATAGCAAGCAATAAGTATAAGGGTACAAATAAATAGAAATCAAACTAAACATCCAAACAAAACAAAAGAAGGAGAAAACAAACAACTATATACAAAAGGTCCCTCCCATAACCTACAAATCAGAAGTACAGAGCTGTCTAAAAATAAGAGTAAAAATATCAATAGTGGACAAAAACAAAGCTTGTTGAAAAAGGAAAAAGATTAGCTAAATAAGTACAGAATGAGATAATCTGATACAAGACTCCAAGTGCCCACACTCATCTCCAAATCCCTAATACTTGTAATTGCAGTAACAATCACCGTAGTTGCATGACGAAACAAATTAAGATAGTAGCATGAGTATAAAAATTGTGTACTTTGTGTACATCACGTGTCAACTGAGCAAGAAAGGTAAAACCAATATGAAAAGATAGAATCTAGAAATAGACAGAGTTCAAAGCGGATATGAAAGAAAGCATACGAGCATATTGAAAGTAAATCTATGTACACCTAAGCTAAACCTAACTGACTCCTATAAGCCTAGAACATACACTTTTCCACATGTTTAAATGAAAAAAAAATAGGCTTTGTAAGCCCGCCAAGTATAAAAAGTAACTAAGTCTACAAGAGAGATTAGCACCACAAATCCAAACCCAATAAACAAAATTTAGGCTCCTAGCCCAAGTAACCACAATATCTAGTAATCCAATCAACTTCCAGCAGAGCTAGCAAGAGTGATAATCAATCTAGGTCTCCCAGCCAGCTAGTCCACTCCTAGCCCAACTAGCAAGACTGACATGGGGCATGTTGACTCCACAAAGGTCTCAAAATATCAAAACCACCCATCTAGACAGACCATTTCAATGCCATCCAAGTAGAAATAGTGTCTCGAGTGTTGTTGACTCCCAAAAAGATATCGAATATGAGATCAATCAATACTATGCCACTGTGGATTAACATCCCCTGACTAGGAATCACAAGAAGTATCCTGCTTGAATAACCTTAATCCCAAGTCGCCTGAGAAAACACGGAACCTATAGTAACACATCAGAGGTCAAAATGGATATGAAAGAAGTCATACGAGCATATTGAAAGTTAATATAAGTGCATCTAGCCTAAACCTAACTAAACCCCTATAAAGCTAGAATGTGCACTCGTGCACATGTTAAAATGAAACTCAAACGGACCTCGTAAGCCCGACATGTATAAGAGTAATTAAGTCTAGAAGAGAGAAAGGGACCACAAATCCAAACCCAAGAAACAAATGTCAGGTTCCCAACCCAAGTAACCATAATATCTAGTAATCTAGTCAACTTCCAGCCCAACTAGAAATAGTGATGATCAATCTAGGCCGCCCAGCCAGCTAGTCCACTCCCAAGAAGGTTGATTCCATCCTTGTAGAGGGAGATGCAAACTAGTTCTCCTTTTTACGAGCACAGACCATAGGTTAAGGGACAATCAACTATTTTTTGTTCTATTTAATGGCGGGAACATAATTTAATTTTCATAACAAGTTATCCTCATTAAAACAAAAAAATGTCAACAAAAATAAGAGCAACGAACTAAGAATGGAAAACATTATGACTAATTGGTCCGAAGGAAATAATTGCACTTGTTGGAAAAGCTAACAAATGGTTAATTAGATTTGAGGTATTAGTAGAACAACTATTTTAATCCTTATGCTCTGGTACTATAACAAGTTTCTCAGGATTTATTGCATTCTCAAGTAAGAACTACAAGAATTGATGGAGCTTTATTGCATCAAAACTACGCGTACGATTACAAAATGGCATAACATTGATATTCTTCAAATTTTGTATGGAAACTTTGAATATGTAATTTTCTTCGAGCAAATCAATGTCTTCCCCATTAGAAAAAGCATGTTACTACAATAGAGAACAAGGACATATCGGGTTAGGTGGTAGGTTTAATAACTATAGTAATGAAATTGAAATCCTTGACGCTGTAAGGGATCAATATACATTTGACATAAAGATACTGTGAATTGAAAACATACTGACTTATCAGGAAATATCATTATGTTTTCCAAATTACGAGTCGACCTTAAGAGGTTGTCTAGGGGAAGGAAAGTTTTGAAATATAAGAACATATTGTCAACCATCTACATTCGAGCAACAGTAAGGAGATGTCTTCCTCTTCCAACATCAAACTAGAAATCACCTGAATAGAATAATAAGGCAGAATAAAGGTAAAAACATTGATTTACAGGCCTTACAAACTAAACCAGTAGTGATTTCCCATTCTTGTAACACCGTATTGCTTAGACCAATAAAAGGAACTAATATTTAACCTGACATACTAAATTAAAACTATATGAGTTAATTAAAAGGAAGTGAATCAATACATAATTAATTAGGTTAATTTAAAAAATCATGACCCCCATCGTACAATGAAGTTGATAGGTAGAAAACAAGAGCTTAATTCACAATCAACACAAAAAGACTGAATACATTTGGGACTGATAACTGACCTTGGTAAACCAGGATGACAATATTAGCTTATTAGCACAAGGAACACTTGCCAAAAGATTTTTCTCTATGTCTTCATTCATTTCATCTAATTCATCACAGTAGAGATCAAGATTTGTCTGGTCCAAAGATGAGAAGTCCCACAACTTAATTTTCATATGATTAAAACCCAAGAAATCGTTAAATTTTCAACATATGGAGCAACAATTTCAAAGTAACATGTATCATCTTCAAGTGAATACAGATCCCTGTCTAGATGATCGTGATGGATCAATTGCAGACATTTTTAATCATGACATTGCACAAATTCATTTCCTTAACGGATAATGTACTGCCTCTCCTTAGTTGCTCTACTATTAAAAAGTTTAGTTTAAACTTTATGTTCAAACATGATGATGGTGTTTCTTATTTTCCCGTAATTGACAAGTGGATTGAATTTGTTATGAATAAGAAAGTGGAGGATTTACGCCTGAATATATGTTATAGGATTGCTTATCCGACTGGGCATCATGACCAACCCTATACCTTGCTAGAGTTATATGTAGTAGTTCATCGATTATAAAACTCAACTGCAATAATTGTTGAACATTAGAAGAATGTCTACTAAATTAGACATCTCCGAAGAGTTCAACGCTGGAAAGTTTGTTAATCCGGGATGAACACAATAAACAAATACTGTCAAATTGTCCTTAATTGGAATCTTTGAATCTATATAGATTTTGTGGTTTTAATCTATGGATTTTGTGCGAACGATTAAAACCACAAAATCCAATTAGATTTAATGATTCCAACTGAGGATAATTTGACATTATTTGTTTAATGTATTCATCTTGGATAAACAAACTTGTCAACGTTAAACTCTTCAGATATGATTAATTTAGTACCCAATCTTCTCAAATTGTGCAATTATTGCACTTAAGTTTTATAATCTATGAACTACTACAGAACTTATGGCTAGCTATAGGGTTGGTCATGCACAGTCGGATTAACAATTCTATAACGTATATTCCGGCGTAAATTCTCCACTTTCTTATTTACTAAAAATTCAAGCCACTTGTCAATTATGGGAAAATATGACAGACCATAATCATATCTGAACACAACGGTTAGACTGAACATTTTAATGGCTAAGGAGAGGTAGTACATTATCTGTGAAGGAAATGTATTTGTGCACTGCTGAGCTATCCAAACGACCATACTCCTCAGTGTCATAAACAATGTTGTTGATAGTAGTCCAGAAGTATTGCCAATCTTTAAAGAGAGAAGATGTTCTAAATGTGTCTGTTATTGACAATAAGAGCATAAGGTATCTTACTAATCCTATAAATTTCTTCACATTTTGTCTCAACTCTCGGTTTTTCTTGAGGTAAGTTTTGGATAAGAAGACTTGCAGAGGTGCTAGAGAATTTGTCTTGGTTGGTCATGTTGTTCAAATCTTATTACTATTGCTACCTGTAATCACAACGTCAGCTAACCACTCAATGGCAAATAAGTACACTAGAATTTATTTGTGATGAATAAGAAGAATTTCAGAAATTCTGTTGTTAAAAAATAAGAGGAAACACATATATTTATAAACAACCAACAATAGCGTAAACACATGCTTATTGTGCTTTATTGGAAAAGTCACAACCCCTTTGAAAACCCACAATCCTTCAGAATAATCAAAACCTTTCCCAAAACTCACAAAAGTCACCATCTTTCAGAAAAGTCACAACTCTACATTTTCCTTTCAGACCTTTTAAAACAAAAAAAGTCATGATACTTTTCTTTTGTTGAGAAATAACACAGGGCTAAGAAGGGGTGGAATTTATCATACATCAATACCGAGAGTAAGTTTACCTGTAACTATAATTGCTATAGACAATTTGTGTTTCTTTTATTTTTTTTGATTATTTCTTTAATGTCCAACCAACAAAGTTATATTACATGACACTCTTTTTTAAGGTGAGGAATGGAATGATCTCACCAAAAAAAGTTAAAATTTAGTAGTCAATGCTTCTAAGATTATGCCATGTAATACTATATAATTACACTTTGCTGCGATTTTCAACCATTAAAAAGAGCAATAAGACATTTAAACTTAAAGTTTACAAGTCCTGTATTTAGTAAATAAAATTATTCATCAAAATTCTAACACAAAACTTAAGAAATGAAATTAGGATAAAGGATACATACAAAATGTAGTCTTTGGTTTCCCTTTCAAAATCTTGATTGATTTTTTTGATGTTGTTGAATGTATGTATATTTTCATGAAAGGGCTAATGTCACACTACTTATATAGTGGCCATGGAGTTGACCATTTAATTTTTTTCTACTTTCGGTCACATCATAGAAAGAATATATATAAATTAATTAATTGATGAGATCAAAAAATTCAAGATAATTATGTCATTAATGGTGCTCAGTTGATTATTTATCCTAAATAGGTTTCTGATGTCATGCTAAATCATCATTCATGTAATAATTTACTTCTTCCACATTTGAAAAAGATATAGTCCCTTTGTTTCAATTTTTCACACCTATTTTCCCTTTTAATCCGTTTAAAATTATTATTTTCCTTTTTATAATTTTTAATTATATTTGAATCCATTAAAGATAAAGAGAGACGTGACAAACTCACATGCATCATCATGACGACAACTTTATCTTAAGTGAGATGTTATTCACGTCTCCACATTGCATTTTTATTTGAGAGGATTAGCAAGTAGTAGGAATTGATTTCCATTACGCAAATCATTTCTATTGATTTTGCTTAATGACTATATAATTGAAATTTTACAACATTGCATTAAAAAAGAACGATGGTCAAGATATCGAGTTCTCTAACTAATCTCTATATATGTTGATAGATACTCCAGAAATTGAGTTCTCAGAGGAGAAATAAGTTAATGATGACATGACTATATTCTGAGTAAAGTTTTGACAATGACAAAGTGAACCAGGTTCACAAGCTTGTACCAGAAAAAAGATAAAAGAGCAGGAAAGACGAAATAGCGCGTCGATGACAAATACACCTAATAAAGGAAAACTAGTGAAGAAGACTCCTTATACGGAAAGGACAAAAATTTTTGGAAAACAATTACTTTCTTTGTAGGATTCAATTAGGGTTAAATCCGTCCTTACAAAAGGATCTTTGAGAAAGAGAAAAACTTCTTTTGAAATTCATAAATTGAGAGAATTTACTGGCGAGAGCAGTGCAACGCTAATGAGTATACGATAGATGAAAGAAGAACTACAACTACGTTTTTCTTTCAAGAGGCTTAGTTTGGATTGTTTCATCTTGGAATTATTGTTTTGAGATAATTGTACTAAGAGTGAAAGAGAATTTGTGAGGTTTTGTAACAAAAAGTGAGTTTGGCTTCTCGGAGAGTAGAGTATACGATTACAATTAATTGTTGAACAATTAGAGTGAGCTATTTAGGTGATTTACTAGAGTTAGTCTTTTTTATTATAGAGTTGTAATCAAAAGTTGTTCTTTGAAGTTAGGGAAGTTTGGTTTAAAATGCTACGAGGGTAGATCGTTTATTTTATTCCCTTCAGTAAGGAGGTTTTCCACGATAAAATCTATATTTTATTGTATTGAATTTTTCTCTGAAAATTCAAAAAGAACCCAGTTCTTTTTATGTGGTCAAAGTTTCTTTAATTCTTCAAACAAACCCCCGTATTTGAAAATTGTTACCATCCTGAAAACGTGTACAAACAGGACAAACCTTGTATAGATTAAAACAATCCCCAAGAGCATGATATAATCACCTATCAAGCTTATTGCTTGCACATATGTATTCAAGAGGCAAGATTGACAATACACTGTTCTTCGAAATCAGGGCTCTAATATGCTCATAGTTCGAGTGTATCTAGATGACATTATATTTGGAAAAGAATATGCAAAAGATGGGACTGACTTTGCAAAATTTATGAGCAATGAATTTTAAATGAGCATGATGGGAGAGCTCAACTTCTTCTTGGGTCTTCAAATCAAACAGTCCTCATCTAGGAGTTCAACTCATCAGTAGAAGTACATAAAAGCTCTACTAAATAAGTTCAACATGAATGAAGTAAACAAGAATAACACTCCAATTACAACAACAACGAAGCTTGATAAAGATGAATCTGGTCATGGTACATGACACAAAGTGTATAGGAATGATCGGATCACTATTGTACGTAATGGCTAACAGACCTAACATTGTATTTAGTGTTGGAATCTATGCATGCTTCCAATCATGTCCAAAGAAATCGCATCTGAAGTCTATCAAAAGGATTTTGTCATATCTCAAACGAATGTTGAGCCTGGCTCTCTGGTATCCTACAGATGATTCATTTGATCTGGTCAGATTTACATATGTATACTACATAGTCTACTTAGTAGGTAGAAAAAGAACATCTAAAATGGCTCACTTCTTAGGGCCATGCTTAGTATTATGAGCAACTAGGAAACATAATTCAGTCACCTTGTCTATGGTTGAAATAGAATACGTTGTAGTTGCCTCTTGTTATACCCAACTTCTCTGAATCAAGCAACAACTTCAAGATTTAGGCATCATTGTAGACCTTTTTTCATTGCCGCCTCGGGGCTCATGACTAAGCTACTCAATAGTGTAGCCGTCATCAACAACATCGAGAAACAAATAACCCATAGAAACTATAGACTAAGTCCCCATCCACTGAAGCCATAACCCACACAGAAAGCATTAACCTCTTTCCTTGTTAGTTGGGAGAATCATAGTAGTGTGGCCGAACAGCTTGTGGAACCTCGCCTCATATTCTGACACACTCATGGGAGCATTTCTCTGACCTGTAGAACTGATCTTGAGGCAATCATTGAAGTTGCGAGGGACGAACCAAGCTAAAAAAAAACTCAAAAAACATGGTCCATGTGAAAATAGGAAACCTAACTGAACTGGTCTTAATGAAGGTATGCCACGACTTACTAGCTGACCCATTTAATAAATAGGTCGTGAATTCACTCCTCTCGACTCCACTAGACCTAGAATATGATGTCGCTCCTGGCAAGTTGTAAGAAACTTGTGGGTATACCCACCCACAACTCAAAAAACATTATAGGTTAGAGTATGAGAAACACTCCAAGCGTCTTTTTCTTTAAAGGTATGGCTTCGGCAACTTTCACAGGTTGGACACCTCTAGGTGGTACCTAGACCTGAGGTGCCTCTGCTGTAGGCTGATCCTCTGGTGTTAGTATAGCTGCAGCTCTAGCCTTCTGCATGCCCCAAGCACAATCAAAAGGTGTACAATGGTTGCGGAAGGTACAGAGCCATAGAGGGTCCATGTGGCGGCTTAGATGGCCCCGACTCCGGTGATTGAACTGAAACTTAAACTACTAGGGGGTCAGCTGATATCTCAAGACCTCTCTCGGTTCAGGGCTAGTGCCTACTTCTGGCCGGCAGTAAAGGTCAACCCCTTCCTCGAGCTGTCGTATGGCGTGTATGAGCCATCCTCTAAAAAGAATGAAACATGTGACATTTCAAGACACCAACTATACATACGCTGCATGAAAATGATACAAAAGAGGATAAATTCCTAAAGTCACCGTATAGCCTCCTATAAACAGGATACGAATGTCTGCACACCAATCCAGAAATCTTTAATCTGTATTAGTTCTGTACAAGTGAGACAGGAAAATCTAGGGATCTGATACCAACTTTTCATGACCTGATTCCTCGAGTCATGAGGGCATATACTATAACCATCAGGTAGGGAAAATATTGTGTTACCTAGAATAACAAGCAATAAGTATAAGGGTACAACTGAATAGAAATCAAACTAAACCACCAAACAAAACAAAAGCGGGAGCAAACAAAAAACTATATACAAAGGATCCCTCCCGTAACCTAGAAATTAGAAGTACAGAGTTGTCTATAAATAAGAGTAAAAATCGCAAAACTGGACAAAAACAAAGCTTATTCAAAAAGGAAAAAGACTAGCTAAATAAGTACATTATGAGATAAGGTGATGCAAGACTCCAAGTGCTCACACTCATCTCCAGATCCATGATACTTATAATTGCAAAAATAATCAATGCACCTGCATGAAGAAATAGATTAAGATTGTAGCATGAGTATAAAAATTGGGTACTTTGTAGACATCACGTATCGACTGAGAAACAAAGGTAATAACAGTATGAAAAGATAGAATCTAGAAATAGACAGAGGTCAAAGCGGATATGAAAGAAAGCATACGAGCATACCGAAAATAAATCTAAGTACATCTAAGCTAAACCTAACTGACCCTTATAAGCCTAGAACATACACTCATGCACATGTTTAAATGAAAATCAAATAGACCTTGTAAGCTCGATAGGTATAAAGAGTAACTAAGTCTACAAGAGAGAAACGCACCACAAATCCAAACCCAAGAAACAAATTTCAGGCTCCCAACCCAAATAACCATAATATCTAGTAATCCAGTTAACTTCCAGCCCAACTAGCAAGATTGATAATCAATCTAGGTCGCCCAGCCAACTAGTCCATTCCCAACCCAACTAGCAAGACTAACAGGGGTGTGTCGACTCTAAAAAAGGTCTGAAAATATCAAAGCTCCCCATCTAGACAGACCACTTCGAAGCCATCCAACTAGAAAGAGTTTCCCGAGTGGTGTTGACTCCCAATAGGATGTCGAATATAAGCTAAATCAATAATAAGCCACCATGGATCAACATCCCCTCACAAGGAATCACAAAAAGTATCCAGCCTGAATAACCCTAATCCCAAACCACACGAGAAAGATCAAAACCTATGGTAACACATCGAAAGTCAAAACGGATAAGAAAGAAAACATACGAGCATATTGAAATTTAATCTAAGTATATCTAGGCTAAACCTAAATGGAATCCTATAAGCCTAGAATGTACACTCATGCACATTAAAATGAAACTCAAACAGATCCCCGTAAGCTCGATAGGTATAAAGAGTAACTAAGTCTACAAGAGAGAAAGTCACCACAAATCCAAACACAAGAAACAAAAGTCAGGCTCTGAATCCAAATAACCACAATATCTAGTAATCCAGTTAACTTCCGACTGAGCTAGCAAGAGTGATAATCAATCTAGGCCGCCCAGCTATCTAGTCCACTCCCAAGAAGGTTGATTCCAAACTTGTAGAGGGAGATGCAAACTAGCTCTACTTTTTACGAGCACAAACCATAGGTTAAGGGACGATCAACTGTTATTTGTTCTAATTAATGGCTGGCACATAATTTAATTTTCATAACAAGTTATCCTCATTAAAAAAAATGTCAACAAAAATAAGAGAAACAAACTAGGAATAGAAAACATTATGACTAATTGGTTTGGATAGAAGAATGAGGCAGAATAAAGGTAACAACATTGATTTATAGAGCTTACAAACTAAACCAATAGTAAATTCCCATTCTTGTAACACCTTATAGCTTATACCAATAAAAAGAACTAATATTTAACCTCACGTACTAAATTAAAACTATTTGAGTTAATTAAAAGGAAGTGAATGAATACAGAATTAATCAAGTTAATTAAAAAAATCATGACCCCTATCTTACAAGCAAGTTGGTCGGTAGAAAATAGGAATTCAATCCACAATCAACATAGAAAGACTAGAGACATTTGGGACTGATAACTGAACTTGGTAAACAAGGATGACAATATTAGCTCATTAGCACAACGAACGCTTGCCAAAAGATATTTCTCTATGTGTTTATTCATTTCAACTAATTCATTATAGTTGAGATCAAGATTTGTGTGGTTCAAAGATGACAAGTCCTTGATCTTAATTTTCATAGGATTAAAACCCCAAATATAGTTAAATGTTCAACATATGGAGCAATAATTTCAAAGCAGCGTGTATCACCTTCGAGTGAATACTAATCCCTATTAGGATGATTGTGATGAATCAATTGCAGTCATTATTAATCTTGACATTGCAGAAATTCATTTCCTAAACGGATAATGTACTGCCTCTCCTTATCTTCTCTACCATTAAAAAGTATAGTCTAAAGTTTATATTCAGATGTGATTATGGAGTTTCTTATTTTCCCGTAATTGACAAGTGGATTGACTTTGTTGTGAATAAGAAAGTGGAGGATTTACGCCTGCATATGTGTTATAGAACTACTTATCCGACTAGGCATCAAGACCAACCATATAGCTTGCCAGAAGTTTTATGTAGTAGTTCATCGATTATAAAACTCAACTGCAATAATTGCAGAACATTAGAAGAATAAATACTAAATTGGACATCTTTCAAGAGTTTAACGCTAGAAAGTTTGTTCATCCGTGATGAACACATTAAAAAAATAATGTCAAATTGTACTTAATTGGAATCTTTAATCTATACGGATTTTGTTGTTTTAATCTATGGATTTTGTGCAAACGATTAAAACCACAAAATCCATATAAATTCAATGATTCCAATTGATGACAATTTGACATTATTTATTTAATATGTTCATCTCGGATAAACAAACTTTTCAGCGTTAAACTCTTCAGAGATGTTTAATTTAGTATGCAATCCTTTCATATTCTGCATTTATTGGATTTAAGTTTTATAATCGATGAACTACTACAGTGAACTTCTGGCAAGCAATAGGGTTGGTTATGCTAAGTCGGGTAAACAATTCTATAATGTATATTCAAGCGTAAATCCTCCACTTTCTTATCCATAGAAAGCTAAAGCCACTTGGCAATCACGGGACAATATGACAGACCATCATCATATCTGAACACAAATTTTAGACTCAACATTTTAATTGGTAAGGAGAGGTAGTACATTATCCACGAAGAAAATGAATTTGTGCATTGCTGAGCTATCTAAACGACCGTACTCCTATATGTCATACACAAAGTTGTTGGTAGAAGTCCAGAAGAATTGCCAATCTTTAGAGAGAGTAGATGTGTAGAACGTGTCTGTTATGGACAATAAAGAAAGAATTTGGACAACAAGACCATAAGGTAGCTTACTAATCCTATCAATTTCTTCACATTTTTTTCTCAATTTTCAGTTTTTTTGTGATGTAAGTTTTCAATAAGAAGACTTTCAGAGGCGCCATAGAATTTGTCCTTGTTTCTCATATTGTTAAAATTGTATTATTATTGCTACTTGAAATTACAACGTCATCTAACCACTCACCGGCGAAAAAGTACACAAGAATTTGTTTGTGAAGAATAAGATGAATTTCAGAAATTTTGTTATTAAAAAAATATATGAACAAACACATATATTTATAAAAAACAAACAATAGCATAAACATGTGCTTATTGTTCTTTATTGAAAAAGTCAGAACCCCTTGGAAAAGCCACAATCCTTCATAATAATCACAACCTTTCCCAAAAGTAACAAAAGTCACCATCTTTCAGAAAAGTCACAACTCTTAATTTCTCTTTCAGACCTTTTAAAACCCTAAAAGTCATGTTACTTCTCTTTTGTTAAGAAACAACACAGACCTAAGAAGGGGTGGAAATTATCATACATCAGTACCGAGAATAAGTTTACTCGTAACTGTAATTGTTATGGACAATTTCTGTTTCTTTTTTTTGTTTATTCTCTTTAATGCCCAACTAACAAAGTTATATCATATGACACTCTTTCTAAATGTGCTAATATATGATATTCATTAATATGTTATTGTTTTAAAAATTAGGGGTTAGGAAAGGGAAAAATTAAGGAGGAGATTACACTTAAGGTGAGGAATTGAATAATCTCACCAAAAAATGTGAAAATTTAGTAGCCTATGCTACTAAGATTATCCCATGCAATACTATATAATTACAATTTGCAATGTTTTTAAACCATAAAAAAGAACAATAAGACATTTAAACTTAAAGTTTACAAGTCGTGTATTTAGTAAACAAATTTATTCATTCAAATTCAAACACAAAACTTAAGAAATAAAATTAGGATAAAGGATACATACACAATGTAGACTTTTGTTGCCGTTTCAAAATCTTGATTTGTTTTTTTGGTGTTGTTGAATGTATGTATATTTTCATGAAAGGGCTAATGTCACACTACTTATATAGTGGCCATGCAGTTGACCCTTTTTTTTTCTATTTTTGTTAAGAACATAGAAAGAATATATATAAATTAATTAATTAAT
>JAJONS010013164.1:0-71902 GCA_029582315.1 Solanum tarnii x Solanum tuberosum
TTTAAAGTTGTTTTAATGAAGTTTGAATGTGTGGATGTAAATAAGTTTTTCATTCCACACTATTATCATTATTGAATGCAATGAATGACTATGTGGTTAGTATAAGACCTCTTCAGGGTCGAGTACGGCTTGTTATGACTTGGGGGTGCTCCCGGGTCGTGACAACCATTTCCCCAACACTTAAAGAAGAAGAATGAAGATGAGAAGAACAATAAATTCTTGTCAGTGTTCAAGACACTATCAATCAACCTCCCCCTTGTGGAGGCATTGTTTGAAATACAAAGGATATGCCAAGTTCATGTAAGAGCTAGTCACAAAGAAAAGGAGATTAGATTTTGAGACAATTGATGTTTCCCATAGTTGCAATGCAATTATGACTAAGGAGTTGATGAAAAAGAGAGAAGATCCCGGGGCATTCACTAACCCTTGCACCATTTGCATGCTCCAATTCGCTAAGGCTTTATGCGATTTGGGGGCAAGCATCAACTTAATGCCCTAAGAGATATACAAGCAACTTGGGTTGGGTGAACCAAAAATAAACCACAATGAGACTCTTAATGGGAGACCGTTCTACAAAACATCTCTTGGGGATAGATACTTTATGAGATATTGGTGAAGGTTGATCGGTTCATTTTTCCGGTCGATTTTGTCATTCTTGACTACGAAATAGATGCTGAATCCCATTATTTTTGGAAGACCATTCTTAGTAACCGGAAGAGCATTGGTGGATGTTGAAAGCGGAGAGTTGATGTTTCGGGTAAACAAAGATGAACTAACCTTCAATGTTTTTAAATCAATGAAACACCTAAGTGATATACACGTGGTGCCCGCATTGATTTTATTGTTGAGGCGGTAGCTAGCGTAAGCCATTTGATGTGCATGAGAGAACCTCTTGAAGTCGTGCTTGCTAACTATGATGAATTTGAAATTCAAGGTTATGAATAAGTAGTAGCTGCCCTCTCAGGCTTGGGAGGGTATACAAAGACTCCATTGAAATTGAACATTGAGTTGAAAAATAGAGAGAGTCCTCCCGCAAAGCAATCAACAGAAGACCCACCAAATCTGGAATTAAAAGCACTGCCCCTCTATCTCCGTTATGCTTTCTTGGGTGCAAACAACACCCTACCGGTAATCATTGCGGCTGATTTGCTTGAATGGCAGGTGAAATTGTTTCTTGAGCTATTACGAAGGCATATTAAAGTTATAGGTTGGACCATAGCTGACTCTAATAGAGGGCATTCCTCCCGGTATTTGTACACACAAAATTCAGCTTGATAATGATTGTAAGCCTAGTGTTGAACATGAGCGGCGATTGAACCCACCAATGCAGGAAGTAGTGAAAAAGGAGATTATAAAGTGGTTGGATGCAGGTGTAATCTATCCTATTATGGATAGCAAATGTGTAAGTCCGGTGCAATGTGTGCCAAAAAAAGGAGGAGGAGAGTATGCATGGATTACCGAAAGCTAAATTCCTCGACTGAAAAGGATCACTTCCCCATGCCTTTCATGGATCAAATGCTTGATTGACTATCAGAGAGAGGTTGGTATTGCTCTCTGGATGGGTACTCCGGTTACACCCAAATTTCCATTGCGCCTGAAGACCAAGAGAAAACCACTTTCACCTGTCCTTATAGAACGTTTGCATTTAAGAGATTTCCATTCGGGCTATGTAATGCCTTGGCAACATTTCAGAGTTTCATGTTATCCATTTTCGCTGACATGTTGGAGGATTCTATGGAAGTATTCATGGACGAATTCTCAGTTGTTGGGGACACGTTTGAAGAGTTCTTGGCACACTTTTGGGGCAAGTGCTCCAAAGATGCGTGGAAACAAGTCTGGTTCTGAATTGGGAAAAATGCCATTTCATGGTTGAAGGAGTGCATAGTTCTCGGGCACAAGGTGTCACAAAAGGGGTTAGAGGTTGATAAGGTGAAGATTGAAGTGATTGAGAAACTACCTCCGCCAATTTTAGTGAAGGGTGTTCGCAGTTTCTTGGGGGATGCCAGTTTCTACTGGAGATTCAGCAAAGACTTCTCAAAGATTGCACATCCTCTATGCAAACGGTTATAGAAAGAGGTGAAATTCCAATTGGATGATGCTTGTATGGTGACTTTCCGGTGCTTGAAGGAGAAATTAGTATCCACCCCGGTCATTATTAGTCCTGATTGGTTAGAATCTTTTAAAGTAATGTGTGATGCAAGTGGAACGGCGTTGGGTGTTACGCTGGGGCAAAAACGCAACAAACTATTTCACCCAATTTACTATGCGAAGAAGACTCTAAACATTGCTCAACGTAACTATACCATTACTAAACAAGAGCTGCTTGCGGTAGTCTATGCATTTGAGAAATACCAGGTATACTTGTTAGGCACTATAATAATTGTTCACACTGATCATGCTGCACTTCGTTACCTAATGGCAAAGAAGGATGCCAAACCAAGGTTGATAAGGTGGGTGCTACTATTTCATGAATTTGACTTCAAGGTCAAAGATAGAATAGGCTGCGAAAATCAAGTGGCTGACCACTTATCATGATAAGAGGGCAGGGAGGATGACGAGCCTAAGGTTGACATAGATGATTTTTTCCCCGATGAGCAAGTGTTTGCAATAACTCTCAAACAAACTCCATGGTATGCAGATTTCTCCAATTACATAGTGTGCGGATTAATGTCGGACGAGCTGAACTTCAACCAACAAAAGAGGTTCATGTTCGAAGTTAAAAAGTACTATTGGGATGAACCATACTTGTTTTGAGAGTCTGCAGATCATATCGTTAGAAGATTTGTCCCAGAAGAAGAAGTGATAGAAATTCTCCATGCTTGTCATGCTTCCTGGTTGGGGCCCATGATGTTTGCGTAATCCAGACACAACTTCCGATGCAAGTGTCTACGATCGTACAAGAGAGTGGTTTTGGGAATTAAAAGAAAAATAAAATTTATTTCTAACTAGTCATAGCTAAAAACATTAACGACTAAAAACATTGTAAATTAAAGGGGGACAGAAGAGTGTCAATTAACAATGGGGTTTTATCACTAGTGAGTAAAAACAACAAAATAAACAAAGATTTCTAAGTAATGAGAAGGGATCCCTAGGGCACGATGGGAATACGGGTTAACTGGTTGGGGGCCATGATGATTGCGTAATCAACACAGAACTTTCGATGCAGTGTCTACGATCGTATCAATAGTTTAGTAACCCAACAAGGGTTGGGATCGTTTCCAAGAGAGTGGTTTTGAGAATTAATAGAAAAATATAATTTAGTTCGAACTAGTCGTAGCTAAAAACATTGTAAATTAAAGGGGGACACAAGAGGGTCAATTAACAATGGGGTTTTGTCACGAGTGAGTAAAAATAACAAAATAAACAAGGATTTCTAAGTAATGAGATCCCTAGGGTGTAACACGAATAAGGGCTAAGCTAGATTATTGGGTACATGTTTTCAATAGAAGATTCACAGAATAATTGTCATTAGGCTATACTTTAAGGAGGATAATCTCTCTCTCGAGTGACTTACCCCATTTCAAATGCGTTTCTCTCGGACACCCACTTGCCACATGAAGACTAGCCTACACCTTAACCCACTCACTCTCTCGAGATAAGTGTGTGGACATGGGACTAGGGTTCACTCTCTCGAGATGAACCTCATGTCGACCCACTCACACTGGCCATCAATTTAGTAGTTTTAGTTTTACGACATCTCTCTTGAGCAAGCTGAAAACACATAAATAAACTTTTATTTGAGACTATAAATTCATTAAATTCATCAACAACAACTAAACGAAATCACAATTAAACTACGATTAAACTATCACCAAGCAAGCCCTAACAATTATCTTAACCCATATTCGCTAAATCACACCCCAAGAATTAGGATTTTTACCCACACATGTATAACAAATAGAAATTTATACCTAATTGAGCTTGCATTCAAATGGGTATGAAGATTTAAGTCTTGATAAATGCCAAAATTGAAGAATCCAAGAGGCCCAAATCCAAATCTTGAAGATGAAACCCTTTGCAACTTTGAGTCTTCAACACCCTCTCGAACTTAGAGAAAAAGTATCAAAAAGTAATATTCTATATGAAAATTATAATAATTGTTCGACTCTTAAAAATACAACTCTAACTAGTATTTATAGTTTTCACTGATTTGTGCTACAGCGGATCATTCAACGTCTTTAGTCGGAATCGCCGATCAACTCGGTGATTCACCTTTTGGTGTAGTTCATCGTAGTTTTGTACCATCCTTCAACATCATCGTGCTCTGGGTCATTGGGCGAGATGGTACTGCTTTCTAGAACTTCTCGACGATACGCCGACTAATCCCTTTTTCCACCGACTTGATCCTTTCCTTTAGGGCTTAGCACACTGGAACAAAAGGCGAAGTAAGACCCTTCGGCGACCCACCAAGTAGACTTGGCGATCCTCAGGCCTTCATTTCTTCATTCCTTTTTGCGACGTAGTGTCTCCTTCAAATTTCAAGTACCTGAAACTGAAGTGTTTTCATCAGATATTGAGATAAAATAAGCATTTGAGAACACAATTTCTATCAAAACAAAGCCCTAAATGAGTGCAATTTGTGGACTCATCAACACCCCCAACTTAAACTTTTGCTTGTCCTCAAGCAAACTCAAATTCAGCCGTTCAAAAAGGGTGTCTCGAACAGTGCTACACAAGACTCCATAATGAATGCACACAGCAAGACTTAATTTACTTATGCAAAGATCAAATGTGCACTCAAGGATTCAAGCTGTGACTCACCAATATCAAAGAACCTCATGCTCACATGCTTACAATAATTGCTTCAAATGCAAGTTCAAGCTCAACCAAAGTGTTCAAATGCCCTCACACAAGGAATGATTCCATATGCATACAATGGTTTGCAGTGCAATGCTTCGGAATCAGATACAATGCTCACAGTCACAAAGAAGAACACAATTCATGCTTTCACCCATAGGTTTGCTCGTATGTTCTAATCAACATTGGTTTCAGCTCACTCAAGATCAAAACGGTCTTTTCAAGGCTTGTAATGGGGTTGAGTGCATGTATGGTCATTTAGGCTCAGTGAATTTTATGCTCATGAAATGTGGTGTTCACAACACTTCATTTCCTTTTCTTTCATCATTCTCTTTAGTGCTCATAAGTCATCCTATTATTCACTTTCCATGGATTGTTTGGAACCCCATCTCTTTTGTACTTTATTCCACAACTCTTTTTTTTATTATTTTTCTTTTTCTCTTTCTCTTTTTTTTTATATCGAAGGGTTCCATTTTTCTCAACACCATGGATTAAAGGAGACTTTCCTTGCACTTCTTGACTTGCCCTTATCTTTTCACCACACCCCCAACTTAGGCTTTTGGCCTAAGTTGGCTATTTAATTAACCACAATTCAAGAGGATTATAGGTAGTCGATAAAGAAAGGTTATGATTTTATCAAGTTTCTTCCAAAGAAAGGTAAGGCTCAAAGGGTGTTCAAAAGAGAATCACACGCTCACAGGGTAGGTCACAAAAAGGGTATATGTCAAATTGGTTCACATTCTTAGAAGTTGCCTAAGATCATATCAAGAGATAGCATCACTTAGTTGACCGGACCAATGGGGCAAATTCTAGGATCTATTATGCATGGTTAAAAGTAAGTTGGGGGTCTCATCACACTAGGCATTAACACTACAGTCAAACAAGACTCCACACTTTCGCTAGTGTGCAATGATCATCACAAGAAAATCAATTTAATAAATGGCTAATCAGAACGAGATGCAAAGAGTTCACATATTGTCTATGCAACTTCATTTGGCCTCATCGTAGCTGTACATTCATGTTCGTTCTATTGTAAGCACTATTCAAGTCATTGGTATTGATCGAAATCGAGACATAAATTTTGCAAAAGAACAGCCACATTCAACACATGAGAGGTTGCAAAAATTTTTGGACGGGTCAAAAATCATTTTTCAATTTCAAACAAAAGGAGCCATATGCTCAATCATCCACAAAAAAGCAGTATTAACACAATTTTAAACAGAACAACCCAAATATATACACGAAACACAAACAAAAGTAGCACACAATAGGTGTGGGCCTCACCCCACCACAATAAAAAACATTTGTCCTCAACTGCATAAAACAAAATATCCAGAATGTAAATTAAAGGAAGACATAGAGGGAGGTAAAGAAGGGATCCTGTTTAAGCAGTCGCTCCATCTGTCTGGGCATCAGTGCCCGGAGTGTTGTCATTCTGCTTCTAGTTCTCTTTTTCTTTTCACTCTGCTTCAGCTTCTGCAGTAATATTAGCCTTGATCATATTCTCCAACTTGTGAGCTGCTACAAAGGCGTGTATCGCATTGCGGAACCCTTGAGCCCACGAAGGGATATTAGGGTCGATGGGAATTCTCCTCCTCGAATTGGTTGTCTTGTTCTTGCTCCTTGCAGTTCTTCTGTACTTTTGTGGTGTTATGTGTCTGAGTGGCATTTTTCTTCCTACAACTTTTGGTCTGGTCATGTCTGCAAAGTCTTAAGATAATGTTAAAACATATTTGACAAACAAAACAAAGACATCTAGGTGCATAAAGACTAGATAGTCTATTTGGTGTGCCGTCAAATACGCTAGGCGTTCCGCCAAATACGTTTGGCGAGCCACAGATAATCCGCCGAAGGTCACAATGCCGAATGAGTTAGGGGTGCAGACAAAGGGCGAATAAGAAGACTTTCGGCGAGTCACTGAGTGCTCTTGGTGACCTCATACTTCTCGCCAACTGTTACAGATGTCACAACAAATAAAACATGATAATAAAGGGGGATATAGGTTAATTAGGCAAACTGCTGAATAGTTCAACGAGCTCACCACAGCTCACCGAATGACCCAACGTGCCTACTTTTGACTCAACTTCTCAAAATCAGCCCCGTAACCCTGAAAACAAAATAAAAAGCATGCACCAGCACAATTATGGTGGGACTCATAACACCCAAACACAACCCCTCAAATTTTAATCCAGTTTAAGGCATGCAATTATAGGAATTCAACAGTCACAACTACTCGAGCAACGATATCAAATTAAATCATGCATGTAAACAATCTAATCTTCTCGGGGAGGAATAGAACACTTCAACCAGATCATGTTATTGCAAATGAGTATAGTTTATGATAAATTAAACTTGGGGCATAGAGAACTTAACTTTTGTGTCGCTAAGGAGAGGAATGAAATGCTAAGCGGCAATGTAATCCAAGTCCGAGCATAATTCAAGAACTAAAATGCCCTAATAGTGCAAGAAATATAGAAACTAGAGTGCAGGTGTGGGTTTGGACAGATAAAAAGTGAGGGAATGTGAATGAAATTGAAACTTTTAAACCATTCGCTTGCAAAAATCGTCCAGTTTTTGCCTACTTGGTGACATTCGTCAATCTCGCCTACTCACTCGACGGAACGCCGACTGTTTAGTTTCTTCACCAAAATTTACAAAACCTCTGGTTTACGAGGGGGGTCCAAACGGCGGCTTCCATCGTGATCTTTGACATGGTCGGTGATTCGCCAATATTTTCAAAAGCTTGCCGAGTTTTACAGACTCCAGTGTTGATGATGTCTTGACTCAAACGGCGGATAAGGTCAGATTCGCCGACCCTTTCAGTGACTCACCGACTGGATTTATTGCTCGCCAATCTGCACTTTTTTTTCACTCTCCACACTTCCATCTGTACAATCAACACACCATTATTTTATCAAAGCAAAAAAAAGAAATAAACGGTTTTGGGTTACCTCCCAAACAGCGCCGTAGTTAACGTCGTGGCATGACGCGAGTCACCATTTAAGCTTCATTGTTGGGGTTACCCATATCATCACTAAGCAACCACTTATTTTTCTGCGAATGAAGTTGAGGCAACGCATGACCCATAAGGTTCTTGAGCAGCTGGACAACTTTGGAATGAGACCAAATCATTCGCTTCTTCCCTTCAATGTCTTCTTTCAATTCTTCTAGCTCTCTATCTTACTTAGACACCTTGTGGAGAATGGTTGATAGCATTCCCTCAATGCGTTTAACTTCATTGTCCTTGGGATTTCTTCGCTCATGGGGAGGGGAATATTTATCCTTCCTCCTGCAGTGAGCCTCGATCTTCACCATCATTTTGGCCAACTCATCTATCTGAGACATCAGTGCGGTCATCATGAAGTCCTTTTCTACTTCTTGGTTCATTTTAGTCACTTTGTCAAGTAGTTGGACTGCCATCGCATGTGACTGCTTTGCAATATCACCCAGAATAAGTTGGTCGACCACCCTCTTGTTTCTTGGGACAAGACCATTGTAGAAACAGTTAAGGAGGATTATGTCGGGAATGTCATGAATTGGGCATTGAGTTATCAGTTCTTTAAACCTTGCCCATGACTTATGGACCCTTTCGTCCTCCAATTGCTTGAAGGTTAGGATTCTATCCCGAATTATCATTACCTCTAATGGAGGAAATTCCATTAGCTCGCAAGTTTTGGTCAATATATTCACCTCTTCTGCTTATGAAGCACAAATCAGCAAAACAAAACTAAAAATAAAGTTAGTAAAACTACAACTAAAAATAATAAAAAATTCTTCTAATCTAAGAATTCTAAAGTAGCACAACTCCCCGACAGCGGCGCCATTTTGATATTTGCGTAATCAAGGCACAACTTTCGATGCAAGTGTCTACGATCGTATAATAGTTTAGTAACCCAACCAAGGGTTGGGATCGTTCCCAAGAGAGTGGTTTTGAGAATTAATAGGAAAATAAAATTTAGTTCTAACTAGTCGTAGCTAAAAACATTAACGATTAAAAACATTGTAAATTAAAGGGGGACACAATAGTATCAACTAACAATGGGGTTTTGTCACTATTGAGTAAAAACATAAAAATAAACAAAGATTTATAAGTAATGAGAGGGGATCCTTGGGGTGTTATTGGAATACGGGTTAAGCTAGATTATTGGGTACATGTTTTCGATAGAAGATTCATATAATAATTGTGACTAAGTTAAAATTTAAGGAGGATAAGCTCTCTCTCGAGCAACTTACCCTGTTTCAAATGCGTTCCCTTCGGACACCCACTTGCCGCATGAAGACCAGCCTACACCTTAACCCACTCACTCTCTCGAGCTGAGTGTGTGGACATGGGATTAGGTTCACTCTCTCGAGCTGAACCTCATGTCGACCCATTAACACTGGCCATCAATTTAGTAGTTTTAATTTTACGACCTCTCTCTCTCGAAAGCCAAAAACACATAAATAAACTTGTATTTGGAACTATAAATTCATTAAATTCATCCAAAGCTACTAAACGAAATCACAATTAATTTACGATTAAACTATCAACAAGCAAGACCCAACAATTATCTTAACCCATATTCGCTAAATCACACCCCAAGAATTGGGGTTTTAGCCACATATGTATAAGAGATAGAAATTTATACCAAATTAAGCTTGCATTCTAATAGGTATGAAGATTTAAGTCTTGATACAGGCCAAAATCGAACAATCCAAGAGGACCAAATCGAAATCTTGAAGATGAAACCCTTTGGAACTTGGAGTCATCAAAACTCTCTCAAACTTAGAGGAAAAGTATCAAAAAGTACTATTCTATAGGAAAATTATAATAATTGTTCGAATTTTAAAACTACAACTCTAACTAGTATTTATAGTTTTCATTGTTTTGTGCTGCAACGGATCATTCGACGTCATTTTTCAGAATCACCGATCAACTCGACGATTCACCTTTTGGTGTATGCAGCATCCTTTAGCATCGTCGTGCTCTTGGTTATTGGGCGACGTGGTACTGCTTCGCAGAACTTCTCGGTGATTCGCCGACTGCTCCCTTTTTCCGTCGACTTGATCCTTTCCTTCAGGGCTCAGCACACTGAAATAAAAGGCGAAGTAAGACCCTTCGGCGACCCGCGAAGTGGAATCGGCGATCCTCATGCCTTCATTTCTTCATTCTTTTCAGCCTCTTCATTTGTTTTTGCGACGTAGTGTCCATACTTTCCTTCAAACTTCAAATACCTGAAACTTAGGTATTTTCATCAGATATTGAGATAAAATAAGCATTTGAGGATACAATTTCTATTAAAATATAGCCCTAAATGAGTCCAATTTGTGGACTCATCAGGCAATCACAGCGGTGTGCGTACAGCCGCTAAAGTTCTCCAAATCATCTATTACTGGCCATCCCTATATAGGGATGTGTATGAATTTGTGAAGAAATGCGCTCAATGTCAGAAGCAAGGTGGAGTGTCTAGAAGACACGAATTACCCCTTACTCCCATTTTACAAGTTTAACTATTTGATGTTTGGGGAATAGATTTCATGGGCCTGTTTGTTAGTTCATTTGGTAATAAGTATATCTTAGTGACGGTAGATTATTTTTCTAAATGGGTGGAAGATGTTGCACTTCCAAATAGTGAATAAAAAAGTATGGCTAAATTTCTGAAATGCTACATCTTTGCTTGATTCGGTACTCCTCGAGCTATCATTAGTGATGGCGGATCATACTTTTGCAATAAATGGTTTTAAGCTGCATTGAGTAAGTATGGGGTGAAACCTAAGGTAGCAACTCCATATTATCCCCAAACAAGCGGTCCAGTTGAAGTGTTAAATCGGTAGATCAAAAGTATCTTGTCTAAGACGGTGAATGCTAACATGACTGATTGGTCTCGAAAGCTTGATGACGCACTTTGGGCATATCGCTATACATACAAAAATCCAATCAGAATCTCTTTGTATCAGCTAGTTTTTGGAAAGTCTTGCCATTTACCAGTCGAATTGGAACACAAAGTGATGTGGGTACTGAAAGCTCTGAATCTGGACTAGACAAAAACCTCAAAAGAGAGGGTAGAACAGTTAAATGAGTTTGACGAATTCAAGTTCAAAGCTTACGAAAGCTCATCTCTCTACAAGGAAAAGATGAAGAAGTGGCATGATGCCAAAATACTTAAGCGAGAGTTCAAGGTAGGAGATTGGGTGTTGCTATACAACTCCAAACTTAGAATTTTTCCAAGAAAGGTAAAGTCCAAATAGTCCGGACAATTTAGAGTGACACGAGTATTCACAAATGGTACCATAGAAGTTGAAGGTAAAGAAGGACCTGCATTTAAGGTGAATGGGCAACGCTTAAAATTATACTTTGGAGAAGGACAGGAGATATCTTTGATTGAGGTGGTGTATCTGGAAGATGCTTGAGAGCATTTCCACGTTGTGCCGCGATGTTAAATAAGGCACTTCTTTGGAGGCAACCCAAGTTATAGTGTTTTAAATAAAGTGTGTTGATTTTGCAGGAGGGGCTAAAATTTGATACTCTGAAATTACACCTCCCTAAAGAAGCATAAGCGATCGTTATCAAGTAAATAACCCAACTTGTAGGTTGGGGTCGATCCCACGAGAAAAATGGTTTAGACTTTACTTTAACCAACAATTATATTCAATTAGTCAAATTACTTCCATAAACAAGTAATTAAAGGGGGGGGGGTTGTGAAACAAATTTTAAGAATTCAATATGTAATCAGTAATAAAAAGTCAATTTTGGTTGTTATCAAGATGAGAGAAATAACTAGGGTATACGTATTCCCCACAAGGTCATAACGCAGTAATCCTAGTAATAACAATCCTTTAATAGTGTGCTACAGGCAAAGTGATAAGTTAGGTATCTCTAAATTCTTGGTCCGGCATCTAGAGAATTTCACCCCGCCCGCACCTTGGTCCGGCTACGTGTGTATAATTTACTAACCCTTACCTTTACCTCATATTAGACATCATAATCGATGTTTGGCTTAGTTATTATTTCACACCAATCGACACTAGCCTATTAGATAGTTTCACACTAAATTTATGTTGATAATTCTTTTCTTGTTGATTACCTCCTTGGTCCGGCAAGTAGCAACAAGGCTAGTTCTAACGCGTGCACTTGTTAAAAAGACTTCTAAACAAAAGAATTATCAATGCATGCAAAATACTATTCTAGAATTGCTTATTTACTATTCATACTTTGTTAATCGCTCATGGTTCCCACAACCCTAGTTATGGGGTTTAGTTAATCATAATCATGTGAACACTATTCATTATTTTAGATGAAAGAATTATGAACTTACGTAAGAAGAATAATAAACCCAGAAATTCAACTTGTATTGCAACACCAAAATCTTCAAAACGATCTTAGGAAATTAAGAATTGTTAAAGTTGCAAGTTAATCTCCCAAGTCAAGAAGTAGAACAAAAGTAATAAAGTCTAACCCCCAAAAACGAGGTTTACATACCCTAATTATAGAAAACAAGTCCTAAATTAAAAGGGATACAAAATAAGGAAATTTTGTTCAGGGACGCGTCTTCATTCCACGAGACTGACTCACGGACCGTCAATGGATCTACGGTCTGTGAGTCCCTTCCGTCAGCCAGGACTTGGAAAATATTTCAGCTTCCAAAAATTAACTTCTCTGAAGCAAACACCGGAACTGCAGTATGGACCGTAGATCGATATACCATCCGTCAATCCCCCTCCGTAGCTCCACACTTAGAATCTTCAAAAATCAAGTACTGGAACCCTTGCAGTATCAATCTACGGATCAACAGTACGGTCCGTAGATCTATGGACCGTCAATAGTCACCGTGGTTCAACAATTGATCTGATTTCCCTGATTTGCCTTGCTTGCTGATCTACGGCCAACATCTACAGAGCGTCAATAGACCTACGGTCCGTAGATCACCTCCGTAGATTCCCTTTTCTGCATTTCATTCAGCTATCTCTTTACTTCCGCGCCTGAACATCTTTCCTACAAAATATGATTAAAACACATAAAAACCAATACAAAAAGGCCCTAGACACACACAACCTGTAAGTGAAATGTATTAGCAATACCGTAAAATTACATTATATCAACACCCTCAACTTAACTTCGTTGTTTGTCCTCAAGCGACGTACTAAGACTCTAAGTGACACTTGTATAGAAGCAAGCATTTCAATACACTTGTACTAAGACTCACTTTCTTGGTGCAGAATTTGTTCTCTTAGACTCGACAAGCTAATTCATGCGGATCAAATCATGATAATGATCGACCAACCAACATATAACATACACTATTTCACTATCACCAAAGTACCAACTTTCTGACAATGTAACTAGTGCCCTTACTTCTAACGAAATCCCTCTTCTTTCACACAATGGCTATGAATTGGAGTACAAGGATTCATTCAACACTCACACTCAGAAATAACTTCAAGTACAGTTAGTGCTCAGTACCATAGGCTTGCCTTTATTTTCAGTGCTTAGACTCTCCAAACTAGACTGTAGGATTACTATAAGACTTTCTAGGCTTGTAGCGTAGGCTCAGGGCTAGGTGTGGTACATTTGGGTACTTCTTAGTGACTTTCTGGCCTCCTCGACATTACACTAGGCTTTCAACCTCCTTTTGCCCTATTTTTGCTATCCTACCAATTTACCTTCTTTCCCTTGATTTTCTTCAACCATGGATGTGTCTTTAGACTTTGTAGCTCTTTATTTATTTATTTATTTCTTGCATTTTATTTTTTTCTTTAGCTTTCAATAAGTCACACCATTTCCTCTCTTTTTCAACATCAAACTCTTTTCATACCCATTTTTCTTTCAGTTTCCTCTTTCATAGCCACCCTCAACTTATCGATTTTCCATAGGTTAAGGTGCACAACATCCAATATCGGGTCAGGGCCAAGATTGAAGTTACTTTTTTACATTAGCCACCCTCAACTTAGGCTTTTGGCATAAGTCAAGGTGTACATGTCCAAGGAGGGATTGGGGTCAACATAGTCGATTATGGGAAGGTGAGTTTGGTGTTTAGAAAGAAATGGTCTAATTTTAGGCTCAAAGCATTTGAATCAAAGGGAGCATTTATTTCATTTGGTTGGATCCTTCTTTTAGGCAATTTGTAGACTTATCAGAACAAGGGCATATGATCACTTCCTAGCCTCTAGAGTGAATTTGTCTTAGCAGGACTAACCAGGCAAGTTCTAGGTTTGCACAAAAACTGTCTGAACAATCAACTATTCTCACACACTCTTGGCACATAGTTTCATTATCAAATTATCATATTACCCAGTTCAAGTTTCAGCTTAAGTCATGCCATCAAGTTGATTCATTATCATGTAATACTCAGAGCCAACCATTCAACTTGTCTTAGCCTACCGATTCTAGCACACATCACAAAATTTGGACGGGTATATTTTTCATAAGCCATCATGCTTCATTCCTTTTCATGCTTTTACACATACGATCCTAACACATACTGGTTCAACATAAATTAAACAGTCTCTTGGGGAAAAAGAACAGATGCAAGAAAACCCCAAAGAGAGGATTTATGAGTTGGGTTACTCAGACTTCACCCTATCAATCACAATCCATTTACCCCACCCCAACAAAAATAGATGTGATTGTCCCCAATGCATACAAAAACAGTAAAAGATAATGGATTGGGTGAAGCAAACCTGTGGCGCATACTTGGGTCAACAAGGGGGTGGGTCTGGTTTCTCGGAGCCCGCTGTAACCATACTTGGGTCACCCTCAGTAGTGCCCACATCATCCATCATAGCACCCTCGGTAGTGCTCTCGGTCACTCTAACCACACCATCAGTGGTGCTCACAACGTCCTTTACGACAGGCGGGACCTCTACAACTGGGGCAGAACTCGATGCCCCTGCAATACTCTCACGCACCCTCTGTTGGCGCAACTCTTCATAAAAAATCGAAGCCTTCCTAGCCTCCTTCTCTTGCCTACGTTGTCTCTTTTGGGCTTTTTCCTCCTCAGTGCGACTAGAACGGTCCCTCTTACCTTTGGTATGGGTAGACTCAGGCCCCTCCTCGGCGGTCCAACTGAATAAAACATCTAGCACTGTATCTTCAGCCAACGCAGTAGGAACAGCCTGAGGCTCAACTGTAGAGGTGGGAAGAATGGCATCAACGTCGGCTCGGAGACTGTCTAACTCAGACTTAAAAGAGGATAGATCTATGGTCGGGGCTGGTCGCTTGAGGACTCTCAATTCAAAGGCATCGAGACACTTATTAACGGCCTAGATCTTCCGGTCCATCATGCCCTCCATCCTTCACTCCATTCTGGCCTCGGACTCGGCTATCGACTTCTGCATCCAAGGATGGATGTGATGCAACAGTGTGGCCATCAGGGCCTCTAATTTATGTGCTCTAGCCAACGGGAGAACAATAGCTCCTAATGGTGGTGTGCACCGGCATTAGCTAGGAGCCCTACTAGTGGCCTAGGAAGAGGAGGCTGGGATAGTATCGGTGTTATCTAGCATAATAGGGTCAATGCCTTGTGCCTGCCCCACCGTGTCTGCAAGATCTGCGCCCAAGGGATGTACCTCGACCTGGGGCTCTCTACGAGGTGCCGCCATATTTGCTTCATCTCGAATGAGGCCTCTATCCAATGTCCATGTAGGGTGGATCTACCTATCACAATGCTAGACCGGCACTCCAGAGTCCTTGCACAATTAAAAAATCAAACAAGGAAAGGGGTATGTAGCGGAGGTTTTAAATGCCCTGTCGTGAATCTCTTCAAGCAACATGCGGGCAAAGTCAATCTACAATCCTGCGACCAACGCTGCAACCATGACCGCTCTGTCCCATGTGAGTTGGTTGTCAACCTTTGTAGGCGACACCCTGTTACGCACCAACAACCAGAAGAACTTGGCCACAAAATTTAATGTGGCATTCCGGATACCCAACTGTGGTGGGGCGACCCACTCTGCACACTCACCATCTACAACAATGTACTGAGCCAACCATAGTATAACAGCCTCTAGCTTCTCAGCATTTCTCTGGAAAGCGCCGCTCCGCACGATGTCTCATCTGTAATCAAACTCCGCTGTGTTTAGTGACCAAGAGTGACCCATGGTAGGACCATAAAGAAAGCGGCTGATGGTGGCATGTGATATGTCCACCGGACAACCACGGACCATAGTGGAAGTGAGAGGGTCCTGGGCTATAGGGTTTGACCGCTTGGAGATCGAACCACGAAGAGTGGCGGCATAGGAGGCGTAGAATTCCCGTACAATCTCCTCACTATAAGTACCTGGGTCTCAAGCCATCCAGTCACACTTGTAAAGGTTAAAAAATCGGTAGATGTCGGGGACAGTGTGCAAGCTCCCTGTGAGGACTCTGCTCTCTTCTGTAATAAGTCGGGCCATCTTCTCTTTGTCATTAATCATCTTGGCATCCCGATAGATTTTCCATTTGCCCTCAACACACCATCTGTTTGGCTCGCCGGCCACTGGAGTAGGGTTATCATTCCTTGGTACGGGTACTAACTCTGAGCTAGTGGCCTCATCAGATGAGGTTGCTTGTTCATTCTAGATGGACCCTGTGGCTGACATGGCATTGGACCCCGAATCATGGGTCGACTCGGACCCTGAAGCATAGCTAGACTCAGAGCCTGAAGCATGGGCAGACTCGGAGCCAGACGTAGACCCAGTAGCTGAACTGGAAGCAGCCCCAGTTCGTGACCTGATCAGTGTGTGCTCCTGATCAGACTGGCAGATAGTGACTACGTCGGGGATCACCTTCCGGGGGGTGCCTCTGGTGGCTCGGGGTGCAGTAAGAGAAGTCCTTGTGTTGGGAGGAATGTATCTGAATCTTTTTCCGTGTCCGTGTCCTCATCGATTAACTTGAAACTAGGATCAACAGATTTTGACTTGCCCTGTTTTTAGTAGGTGACTAGCTTCTTGGGTGCCATCGTACCTATGGAAGCGATATTAGTGCCAACACTAACTATAAACAAAATCGAACAAATTTTAGAACTAAAAACGAACAGTAACAAAGGCCTAAAAAAATAAAAAAATTCAGACAATGGCTACAGTAGTCATCCACGGAGGGGACCTTTGGTCCGTAGACTGATCTACGGTCCGTGGATTAGAGGACCAATAATATTGGTTGCAGATGGAAAACACGGATGTACGGAACGGTCCGTAGATTGACCTACGGACCGTAGTCCACATGCGTGGTTTAACACTTGGTGAAATTTTCAAGTGCATCTACCCATGAACCTAATCTACGGTCCGTAGATGGGGTATCGTGGATGTGGCCTGTGCCAGTTTCAACCCTTCTTTATTTCTCAAGCCCACATCTTAGACCATTATCAACAATACCCTAGTCTAACCAAGCATTACAACATTTACTCATGCTAGTTTATCATTCTCAGGATTTCGATTAATCATGTTAACAACTGCTTCAGACAAACTTTGGAACCCTAAGTCGAAACTTAGATTTATACTAATAATAACATACAACAAGGCAACACAGTCACTATCTATCGTTCCAAGGGTATTGTAACTTCCAATTTTATCATGCAATTTCATCTAATAATTACCCAAGGTCAAGACCCAACCCCTGACTTTCTATATTCTATCAATTAATCAAAAATTCAAAGTGAGGAGAAAGTCTATTACCTTACAACGTGATTGTGTGATGACAGATGCTTTCAATGCCAAAAACCACCTCTTCGTTACCAACCCAAACACCGCACCCTTTTTTTTTGGAATATGGACTGATTAGTATTCGGAATGGAAAAGAAACGTGGGAATTATGGGGGAATGGAAGGGATGATTTTATGGGGGAGTTATGGAGTGATTTTAGGGGAGTGATTTAAGGAGTTTGGGAAGTTATGAAATGGTTTAGGGGTAAATGGAGGGAAGTGGAATGATTTAAAATTGGGAGATTTTATAAAGCGGGTCCAGGTCGGGTCAGACAGATTTAGGGTTTTGGACCCACGAGACCCTGTCTGTGGTCCGTAGGTCGATCTACGGTCGGTATATTGGGACCGTAGATCACTCTTACACTGGTAAAAGTTTAGCGACTTACGTGGGGTCTACAGAAACCATCCACGGTCCGTGGATGGATTGACGGACCGTCGATTGGGTCCGTGGACCTCTGCACCAGATCAATTTCTGCAGATTTTGCATAGTGTACCTGCACATGTAGCAACCATTAGGCTATTCTTTTTACATTTTCTGGACACTTTTCAGACACGGACCCTATGCTAATTCTAGCCAACACTACATCTAAATTAATACAAAGAATCAACTAAACACAGAAACTGTTACATGGAAAACAAAAACCTATCATTGGATAGATTGTACATCTTGAGTTGCCTCCCAATCAGTGCGGGGAGAGAAAAGAGACAAAGTAAATTGTATAAAACAATAACTTCCTTTTTTTTAATTTATATTATATACCAATCTATCGATCCCAGTGAATAGCAAAAATCGCTAGACACTAGCTACTAAGTAGAATTAAATGAACAATAAATATAACATTTTTCTGATGACCCTCCATGTCATTTTTGAGTTAATGCATTCATTTAAGCATTTAGAGCAATCCTATAGCGACCCCAAGTCATTTATGACTTGCTGGAAGGTTAAAATGGTTGGGGGGGGGGGTATTTGAAGTGGGAAATAAATTTAAAATAAAGGGTTTATATATATGGGGTTCGGGTCTAGTCAGGTAGAAACCCTAACTTGGACCCACGATACCCCATCGACGGTCCGTGGGTCAACCTATGGTCCATCGATGGGGCCCGTAGGTCACTTCGACAGTTCAAAAAAAGTTAGAAACTTACCAGGGATCTACAGATTCCATCCACGATCTGTGGATTGACCGACGGACCGTCGATGAGACCCGTATATCACTACAACAACTTATTTTCTGCAGATTTTTCCCTTTCATCCCTACACACGCAGCAACCATTAGGCCTTTATTTTTACATTTTCTAGACACTTTTTAGACATGGACCCTATTCTACCTATATCTAGCCAACACTAAAATGAAAAATTAATAAACACCTATCTAAAATAATCTAAAATTGTAAGAAAACTCCTATATCGAAAAGAAAATCCTATAGTTGGCTAGATTGTACATCTTGGGTTGCGTCCCAAGTTGTCCTTGATTTAACGTCACGGCACGACGCAGACACCTTGATTACTCAGACTTCATCAAGATAATAAGCTTCTATCACAACATGCACACTCTTAGATTTTCCCAAGTAGACTTTTTTCATCTGTCCATTCACCTTGAACCTTGTCCCTTCCTTGCTCTCGAGCTCAACCGCTCCATGTCGAAATACTTGAGCTACACCGAATGGCCTGGTCCACTTGGACTTAAGATTGCCAGGAAACAAGCACAACCTTGAGTTGAATAAGAGCACCAGATCATCGCCAACAAATTCACGCTTTTCAATCTTCGAATCATGGTACTTCTTCATCTTCTCCTTGTACAAGGCTGAACTTTCATATGCTTTTAGGGAAAATTCATCAAGCTCATTCATGTTATTCAATCTTTGACTCGATGTGGCGCCCCAATCTAAATTCAACTTCTTTAGTGCCTAAATTGCTTTATGCTCTAGCTCTACAGACAAATGACATGACTTCCCACATAGAAGTTGGTAGGGGGACATACCTATGGGAGTCATGAATTCAGTGCGATAGGCCCATATAGCATCATCAAGACGTCTTGACCAATCAGTTAATTTGGTTTTAACAGTTTTTGCAAGGATTTGCTTTATCAATCTATTCGACACCTCAACTTGCCAACTAGACTACTGATGATAAGGAGTGACTACATTGTGACGAATACCATATTTCTCTAGCAACGTCTTGAACAACTTGTTACAAAAGTGTGAACCTCCATCGCTGATAATTTCCCTAGGTGTACCAAATCTTGAGATATATTCTTCTTCAAGAATACGGTGACACTCTTTTCCTCATTGTTTGGAAGCGCAATTGCCTCCACTCATTTCGTTACATAGTCAACTGCAACAAGAATATACTTCATCCCATGCGAACTCACAAATGAACCCATGAAGTCAAGACCCCAGAAATCAAATAGTTCAATCACCAATATCGGGTTCATAGGTAGTTCTTGCTTCTTTGAAATTCCTCCTTCTCGTTCGCAACTATCGCAAGACTTGGCAAAATCATGAGCATCTTGGTGGATGGTAGGCCAGTAATACCAACGCTTCTAGATTTTATGAGCAGTCTGAATACCACTACTATGCCCACCAACAATGATGAATGACACGCCTCGAATATACTCATTTTCTCAACCTTGGGTACACAACGATGAATAATCACATCAGCACAAACATGAAACAAATAAGGTTCATCCCTAAAGAACTTCTTCACATCAGACATAAATTTTTTCCTTTGGTGAAATGACAAATCCAATGGAACCAAACCGATTGCCAAGTAGTTAGCGAAATCTGCGAACCAAGGGATAAGGTCATAAGAAGCAGCGAGTACCTGTTCATCAGAGAACGCATCATTAATCTCAACCCCATCTCCTAATTTGAGCATAGCTTCCTCCTCCAATCTGGACAAATGGTCGGCAACCTAATTTTTTGTTCCCTTTCTATATTTAACCTCAAAATCGAACTCTTGTCGCAGCAATACCTATATAATCAACCTTGGTTTTGCATCCTTTATAGCCATCAAACACATCAATCCAAAATGGTCTGTGTGCACTATGACCTTAGTACTAAGCAAGTAGGATCAAAATTTCTCGAATGCATAAACCACAGCAGGGAGTTCTTGTTCAGTCACAGTATAGTTATTTTGAGCCATATTCAGAGCTTTGCTGGCATAGTAAATCGAATGAAGAATCCTCTCTCGCCTCTATCCCAATACAACACAAAGAGCCACCCCACTCGCATCACACATCACTTCAAACAGTTTCCCCCTATCCGATAAAATAATGATAGGTTCGGACACTAACTTTGCTTTCAATTTTCCAAATGCACTTAGACAAGCATCATCAAAATCAAACCTACACTACTTTTCAAGTAGCTTGAACAAAGGGTGTTCAATTTTTGAGAAATCTTTTATAAACCTCTGGTATAAACCTGCATGCCCAAGAAACCTCCGAACAACTTTGACAGAGAGGGGTGGTAGAAGCTTTTCTATTACCTCAACTTTTGCTCTATCAACCTCAATAACTTTCTGCAAAATCCGATGACCCAGAACTATTCCCTCTTTGACCATGAAGTGGCACTTTTCCCTATTCAGCACAAGATTGCACTCTTCACATTGTTTTAGTACCTCGGCCAGACGCATCAAATAACCATCAAACGAGTCACCTACCATAGAGAAATCATACATAAATACCTCAATCGTGTTTTCCACCATATCTGAAAATATCTACATCAAACATTGCTGAAAGGTCACTGGAGCATTACACAACCCAAACGACATCCTTTTGAAGGTGAAAGTCCCATAAGGACAACTGAAGGTGGTTTTCTCTTGTTCTTCTGAAGCTATGGATATTTGATTGGACCCCAAATACCCATCTAGAAAATAATACCAACCCTTACCAGTGAGACGATCGAGCATCTGATCCATGAACGACATTCGAAAGTGGTCTTTTTCTTTCAATGCATTAAGCTGGCGGTAGTCCATACACAGTCTCCAACTGGTCACCGGCCTTATCGGAACAAGATAATTTTTAGCATTAGGAACCATAGTGATCCCTTATTTATTTGTCACACACTGAATAGGGTAGACCTAACCACTATCAGCAATGGGGTATTTGACTCGAACATCTAACAATTTAATAATCTTTTTTTCACAACCTCTTGCATAGGGGGATTAAGTCTCCTTTGGTGCTCAAGATTTGGCCTGCAGTCCGACATTAGTTGAATTGTGTAAGAACAAATGCCAGGAGGAATCCCAATAATATCCGCAATAGTCCATCCAATATCCCTTTTAAATTGCTTCAATAGCGATACCAAGGCATCTATTTGCCCTTCACTCACGTCAGCAGTAATGATCACATGCAACGTGCTCTCTTTCCTGAAGAATACATACCTCAAGTGAGATAGTAGAGCCTTGAGTTCGAATTTTGAAGGCTCATCTACAGAAGGTTTTGAAGGTGGAGAATCTCGATTCTTCATATATAACTCAAGTTTTTTTGGTTTGGAATAGAAATCGAACCTATAAAGTGCGGCAACTAGCTCATCATACTCATCAATACCATCACTGTCAAAATTCATGATCACGCTGCTAGCGCATCAACACCTAACCTTTCCTCAGTAGACACCTCTAATTCTTGCCCCACAATGTGATTCACCACAAATACCAATTTAAGATCACTTTCCTGTTTCATAGACCTAGAGATGTTAAAATGTACCTCCTCATTGTTTAATCAGAACTTCATCAGGACTCTGTCCCTATGAACCAACGTACGCACAGTAGCAAGAAGTGGTCTCCCCTAAGATGGTGGGAACCTCAAAATCAACCTCACAATCTAAGATCACAAAGTCCATCGGAAAGTTAATTGACTTTACTTTCACAAGGACATCAGGCAACACTCCCACGGGCCTCTTCACAATTCTATCAGCCATAAGTAAATGCATCGCAGTCGGTTTTAGAGCTCATAAACCCAACTTCTTATAAATCGGCAATGGCATCAGATTAATGCTGGAACCCAAATCACACAAAGCCTTCGCGAACTGCAACATCCCAATAGTAAAAGGGATAGTGAAGGCTCCAGGATCCTCTTTCTTCTGCACAAGTGACCTAGTAGCAATAGCACTGCAACGTTGTAACCTTTCTTCATCATCAAAACTGACAACCCTCTTTTTGGCCACCATGTCTTTCATGAATTGTGCATACCCAGGAATTTGCTCCAAAGCTTCTATCGACGGAACGTTAATGGAAAGCTTCTTTAACATAGTTATGAACATGAAGAATTTTCCTTCTTCAGTCTTTTTCACCAATCTCTTTGGGAATGGAGCTGGAGGTCTAGGCATGGGAACAACTTTTTGGGTCACCTCTACTTCCTTATCTTTTTCTAACACTCTTTAAACCTCAAACGGCATAGGGGGATCAATGGTTTGCTTACCTCTGCGAGTGGTGACTGTTATACAATGGCTATCATTCTTCGAATTCTTGATGGTGTTGCTGGGAAGTGTGCCAGGCTGATGTGGGTTCACAATAGTCGACAACTGACTAAATTGTTGTTCAAGTTGCTTGATCGACACTATATAGGCATTAACTTTTTGACTGATTACCCACAAGTCATTTCGCATGTCTTTCAAATTCTCATAAGTTGCAGCAAACCTCTTCATCATGTTTTGCATCAAATCCTCAATGCATGACATACTACTACCAGCCTCTCTATTACCAAATTCTCTATTACCGGGTGGAACAGAGGGCCCAACTTCCTCATTGATGTTCCGATTGTAGTTGTTATCACGATTATAGTTCCCATCCCAGACATAGTTTCTCTCTCGATTGAAGGTTCAATAGTTTTGAGATGGCACCAATTATCCGAGTTGGAACCTTGGTCTTTAGTTCGGAAACCACCCGTCTGATCATTAACCAAATATGCATCCTCCTCATAATAACATTCCTCAACTAGTGGATGCGGAGTTCTACTTAAGTAGTTGACCACATTCATCTTTTCGACATTTCCACTCACATGGTTCAATACCAAGCCTAGTTCTGTCCTCATTTGATCCATCTCTTAACGAATGTCATCATTGGCTTAATTTGGTGCAGTTTGGACCGCGAACGTACTTTTACCAGTATTTTCCTTTCTAGTGATTCGTGCCTTATTGTTTCGGGAAATCCTCTCTAGATTTTCAACGATATCCTCAAAGCTGCACTCACTAGATGATCCTCCAGCAATAATATCTAGAACAGTCTTTCCATTGTAATCATGCCCTCTATAGAAGTACTCCTTCAGTGACTAATCATCTATGCGGTGATTCAGAACACTTCTGATGAATGTAGTGAACTTATCCCATCAACTGCTTATGGACTCTACCGATATTCCTACAAAGTTATTCAGTTTATCCTTGTGATTTAACTTCTTAGACAACGGAAAATACTTCAGCATGAACACCTTATGCAATTGGTCCCATGTATGAATCGAATTGTATCGAAGCTCGGAAAACCACACTACAACATCACCAGTCAATAACTGAGGTAAAACTCTCAAACCTATAATATTCATGTCCAATTCAGGTTATCCCACACAGCTCTTACAGAAACTTTTCAATTTAGCCATGTTACCATATGGGTCTTCCGAAGCTAGACCAGAAAACAACCCTCTTGATATAAGCATTTTCATAAAACTGTTGGTCACCACAAATGCATGCCTTGGAGGAAGAAGAGGAAGAACAATGAGCCCTTCTGATTCAACCGTAGTATAGTCAACCCTTTAATTATCACAATGCCTTGGTGTTGGCGGATTTTGCACCCTTTCTGTATTTTTGAGTTGGTTACCACCATGAACTTGAGCGGTCACATCAACAAACCCAGGAGGATGCAATTCAACTTCATCTTTGTGACCCTCTCTGATTGCATTATTCTGTACCCCTAGATTTGCCATTTTTCGCAGTCTTTCTTTGTTCAGGATCATAGGGGGTCAAGGGTTTGCCTCGACTCCATTTTCTTGGCATACACTAGAGTTGGAACCTATAAAAAACAAAAATAAGACAATAAGGTAAAATTAGGAAATACTAGACTAAAATTCAATAATGTAGTAAAACTTAATCCTAAAGTCGTATTCCCCTATAGCAGAGCCAAATTTGATATGCCCAAATTACATCTCCCTAAAGAAGTATAAGAGATCGTTGTCAAATAAAGAACCCAACATTTAGGTTGGGGTCGATCCCACGAGGAATATGGTTTAGACTTAAACTTAACTCACTATTATCTTTGTTTAGTCGAAGTATTTCCGAGAAAAGTAAACAGGGGGGATTTTGTAAGTAAGTAACAGAAGTAACAAGTAAACAAAATTCAGACTTTGGTTTATCAATATGAGAAAGAAACTAAGGTACATGTGTTCCCCACAAGCTCTTAACGCAGTAATCCTAAGAATACTAATCCTTTACTAATATTTTACATGCAAATTGTTGAGTTAGGTATCCATAAGTGATTGGTCCTCGAAGTAGGGAATTTCATCAACCTGGTCCGTCTACGGGTATATGCTTTCCTAACCATTACATTTACCCCAAATTAGTCATCATATCAATGTAGTTAAGTTTTAACCCTCACTTCAATTGAAATTAGACTATTAAATAGCATCCACTAAATCTCTGTTGTTTTATCCTTTGCTCATTCATTACCTCATTGGTCTGGCAAGTAGAAACGAGGTGAGTTCTAACGTGTGCACCCGTTAAAAAGTCTTCTAAACGAAAGGATTAACAATACATCCATAAACACTATTCAAGAATTACTTAATTATTATTCATACGTTGTTAATTGCTCATTGTTACCCCAACCCTAGTTGTGGATTTAGCTATTCATGCTTGAGAGTTGACAATTCATAATAAGGTTAGAAGAATTCATGAACTTACGGTTAGAATAGATGAAATCCGAAATCTTGAATTGAATTTCAAAGTGAAAATTGTGAAAACGAATTCCAAAAATTAAATTTCTAAGTGTTGTCAAAATAATTCCCAAAAGACCAAAACTAGAAGTATACAATAATGTCTAACCCCAAAAATTAGGATTAAAACTCCTATTTATAGAAAACAAATCTCAAACAAAATAGGAAACAAAATAAGGAAATAAACTACTCAGATACCTTGACCTACGTACCATGGGCCTACCTACGGTCCGTGGGTCATCCTCTGTGGTCAAACACTAGGAAAATAAAATCAGGTAATGGAATTTTAATTATCTGATCCCCCAACTACGGATGTGCAGGATGGCCCGTGGGTCGACCTACGATCCATCGATATCTTTGTGGTTCCACACTTGGCCAGACTTCCTTGATCTTCCACCTACACTTGCCCACCTATGGTCCGTGGATTGGACTATGGTCCATCCTATAAGTCCGTGGTTTGAATACTGAAACTCAACATGTAGAGCAGGACCTACGACTCCTCATCGACGACACTGGACCTACGGTCCGTGGCTGGCTACTTCTGCAATTTTCAGCATGCATCTTCATCAACTGCATCAAAGCTTATTTCCTGCAAGAATTACACACAACACATTATTTATAATAACAAAATGGCCCAAAACACACACAAAATCTAAGTCAAACGTATAAAAAAACATAAATTCACGGTATATCACGTACCCGCCAGGTTTATGGGAGCCCGGTCGTATTTAGTTAGCTACGTTCCTTCTCCTTATGTGTTAGTACAATCGTGCGCATACCTATTAGATGTTCCCTCCTACTTATTTCTGTTAGTATGTTATATTATCGTATTTCATAGTAGTTTTGTTTTTCTTGCTCAATCGGCCTATGCTGCCTACTGGGTAAACCTGTTGTTTTCGTACTCATACTACACTATGCATCTGTTTTCGTGATATAGGTCCGAGCACCAGTTAACAGCATTGAGGCGATGGAGGGCACATAGTGTCCTGGATTTTCCTGTCTCCTTCTCTATTTATATATTGACTTATCTTTTGCTTGTTTAGACAAAATTGTTTCTATGGTACACTTTTGGGACTTGTACTCATTTTGTTAGTAGATCTATACTTGTGATATCCAGGTTCTGGGAGGGATATTTTATTTGTATATAGTTTTGTCTTGGTTCCACCCTTTCATTTGTGATTCTTGTGGTTATTAGTATTGTGTTGTTGGGTTTATTTTTCTACCCTTACTCCCATTACTAGTTGCTCTGGGATACGGGTTGGGTTGCCCTACTGGTGGGTTATAGTAGGTGCGGTGCCATCATGAATCGAAAAATTGGGTTGTGGAATTATTTATTTGATTAAATGTTTACCATTAGGCACAATATTCGCTTTAACAAATACATGTCAATGAAATGATTGTAGTTAAACGAATAATTCAAAATTCTTATTTAAAATTTACGAGGAGGGTATTTTATGCAAGAGAGACGTCTAGTGCTCAAAACAACCTAATGGGTCATTACATATTTTTAGATATTGTAAATTATAAATTATAAATAATTGTGATTTAGAGGATTTTTAACGTAATTTTCAAATAAAATATGTTACCCTTTTTGTCCTAATTTATGTGGCACTGATAGATTCTTTTAAATGTCATTTATAGTACTTTTCAGTTATCACACCATTTTCAAATAATATATATTACTTAATCTGCCCCAATTTATTTGTTACTAATAGAATTTGGAGAGTCAAATAATTTTTCTTTTTCTTTCCTCTTCTTCCATTGGCTGATTGGAGTTTTCCCGAAATCTAATTTATCTAATTTTTTAATTTAATTCAATTAGATTAAATTAATATATAAGAATTAAAATTTATATATTTAAAAATTAATGACAAGTACCATATGTAATTTCCTTCATTTTGCTATTTGCATTATCATAATTTAATGTTTCTGAATCTGAAATTTTAATTTTTAAAAATTATTCAACTTTTAGTTAAAAATGTTTACATATTTAATAAATATCTTACTATATATTTAAACTTTAAATCAAAATTATTAAATTTTATCAACCTGTAATCAATACACTAATTTTGTTTCTATGTTTTTTTGCCGAATTTGGAATCGTAATAATGTAACACCTCGGTATTTGAATGAGCTAAATTTAGAAAGATCTAACTTGGAAAGAGCCAAATTTGAAAATTTACAAGTTATGCTTAAGTTGTGAGTTTTAGGTAAACTTAAAACGACCATAACTTTTAGCACATGATTATTTAGGTGGCCCATTAGATATCCAATGAAGGGTCTTGGAATCCTCTTTCCAACGCCACTAAATTTTCTAAATTTCAATCTCGTATGAGGGAGATATTCCCGTTTGAATTTAGTCTGTCAGGTTAAGGAAAGTTACCTAAATTAGTGAGGGGTATTTTAGTCTTTTCCTTATCCCATCTGCTTAAAACGAATTATGGTAATATTTTGGGGTCAATTCTTATTTGGTTAAGTTTTCATAATCCCATATACGCTTAGGGTTTTGAGAGGAGTTCAAGAAGAGGAGAAAAGGAGAAAAGTTCGAGGCGTTCGTCAAGATTCGGGAGATTTGTCGAGGGATTTCGCCAAATCGAGGTATGTAAGTTTCCATAGTGATGGGTTCATTCACCCACACACCTATCATATTTTACATATTCTAAATTCATCCATATGATTGAGTATATTTGAGTTCTTGATGAATTCTTGATAAGCGTTCTTGAAGTGTTGCTTTCGTTCTTGAATTAAGATAGGTTTGATGAGTTCTTGAGATAAACATATCAGTTTGAGGTTTGTTTTTGAGTAGATTCTCATATACTAGTATTGGGTAATTGAATCTAAGGATATCTTGAGAAGAAAAATTGATTCTAGACGAGTTAGGGTTAGAAAATGAGAAGAAAAATTCGTTGGATAGTTCTGGGGGAGGGCAGGGATGGCGCACCCCAGACGCCAGAGGGGCTGAAGAGGCGGCTAGCAGTGCACTAGAAAAGGACATATGATGTTCAAGGGCTGGCGCGCAGTTCCAGCAGTGCGCCAGGGTCGCCTGCCCCCACCCTATTTTCGTCGTTTGCTCTGTCTATATCCTTTTAAAGTGTACCTTTACTTCCTAACGATTCTAACAACTTTAAATTACATCTAAACATCAAGAGATCATTCATAACATGAATCAGAAACATTGAATCCTTAATTCAAACTCAAGGTAGAATTAAGATCAATGTCTTAAGAGTGCTTTCGAGTCTTTTTGAGAACTCTTTTACAATCTTTTAAACTTGTTTTAAGACTTGAGTACTTGAGTTTGAGGAATAGTAGATTTGAGTTTCATTTTTCAAAATTAATATATGGGAACTAAGTATTCCCAATAGTAAATGTCTTAAGGAGTTTTGAGTACTATTTCTTTTAAGAGAAACCTTTTGAGTAATAATCTCAAAGTAGAGGATGTGGAAATATTTCTTTAAAATATTATGAGCTAGGTTTTATTTTGGAAGTAGTATTGAGCACCTATATGGGGGAGAGTTCAAACAACTCAGAACCCTCATAAACCATGTAGCCAATGTGGGTAGAAAGAGTCATACTTTTTAGATGATTCCTTATTGCTTTTTAAGTATAGCTTAGTGGATCCACTTAGTTGAAGATTTTTATACCCCGACAAGGTATAGAAAAGCTCTGGCAGCGAGGGCGACACGTTGTATCATCACATAGCTCATAGTGATTGTTGTCGGTTAGAGAATCTCTGAAAACAAAGTTTATTTTGTATTTTAACATACAAACAGAGTTATATTGTAGTTTCCAATGCTTTCAGTTGTTATGTATTTTTTCAAAGCTTTTCTTTATATCACATTATTCTTATTGCTTTTATATTGAAATGAGTTGAGGTTTAGTTGACTTGGTATGAGGTAACCTGCTTCTTCAGTTCCAGTTCAAGCTTATGTCATGGTTTAGATTTCCCCTTACATGCTCGTACATTCAATGTACTAATGCCATTTGGCCTGCATCATTTTATAATGCAAATATAGGTAACCAGGATCATCATCCAACACTTCATTAATCTATACGAGTTCCAGATTTGTTTCGTGAAACTCCTTTATTCTGGAGGATCCCTCTTTTATGTTTTATCATTCTAGTATTGTTATTAGGATGTCGTGTTTCTTGTCCAGACATCTATCTCAGTTATTAGGGGTTTCATAGATAGATAGGCAGTAGTTCATGAGTCTTTTCATTTTCAAATGTTAATGTTCTAGAATTGAGTTGCCTCTTTGGCTAAGTGAATGTTTTATTTCTAAAATAGTATGAGTTTACTTTTGGGAAAGTTGAGTAAAGTTTATCGTTCGAGATTATTTTATGTTGAATAAGTTTTCTGCTGAGAGTTGAGCCAGACTAAGGGTTCACTTGGGGCTAACAATAGTTCTCTAGTGCCGGCCACACCTAGGGTAAAGGCTCGGGGAATGAGAAAATTGATATCAGAGCAAAGAGTTCAAGAGTCCTAGAGTGTCTATGAAGTCGTGTCTGTAGAGTCCTAGTTACCGGAGTGAAGCCCACCACATCTATAATTAGGAGGCTGCCACTTTTAGGAACTATCTCACTTCTTTCATACTCTTTTTATGCGATAGAGTTCAACTCTATAAAGTTTCTTTCTAAGTCGTGCTTGTGCATATCTTATAGATCATGCTTCCACGAAGAGCTATCTAAGGTCGTCCTGCTAGGAGGAATGTTGGTCCACAGGATCAAGAGGTCCCTAATGCACGTGAAGTGCAACCCCAAAAGAGTTCACGAATGCCGAGTTCCGGGATGCTATCCAGATGTTGAGTCAAGTGGTCCCCAACCAAGCAGGTCAATAGGGAGGGGATCGATTGAATGTGGCTGATACATCCAGAATTCGTGAGATCTTCAGGATGAATCCTCCAGATTTAATCAGTTCAAGTGTCAGTAAGAATCCAAAATACTTTGTGGAAGAGTTGGAAAAAGTGTTTGAAGTTATGCATGTTGTTGATGTTGAGCGAGTAGAACTGGTTGCATACCAACTGAAGGGTGTTACTAGAGAATGGTACGATAAATGGAAGAAGAGTACAGTTGTGGGTGCACTAATTCTGTGCTTGGATGTGTTCGAAGGTGCCTTCATGGGGCGTTTCTTTCCCCGTGAACTAAGATAGGCCAAGGTAAGGGAATTCCTCACTCTTAAGCTGGAATCCATGAGTATGCAAGAGTATAGCCTCAAGTTCACCCAACTTTCCCATTATGCTCTGGAGATGGTTGTTTATATGAGGACTAGGATGAGTTTGTTTGTTTCTGGGTTATCTCATCTATTTAGAAAAGAGGGTAAGGCTGCGATGTTGATATGGGACATAGACATAGCAAGGTTGATGATCCATGTGCAACGGGCTCAAGAAGATAAGTTGAGGGATACAGAAAAGTTCCGAAACAAGATAGCTAAGACAATATGAAATGAGTCTCAGAATCAGAAGAGTAATGCCAACTGATCATCTTTTCAACAAAATCAAAATGGACCTGCTCCCCCATCTGCTACTGCACATGCACCAAGGAACAGAGGTTAATTTAAGAATCAAATTTTGCAGAACTGAAAAGCTAGACCTGCACAGTCTCAAGGTAGTATGGCACAAGGAAGTAATAGAAGTCATGCATGTGATAAATGTGGTAGGAACCACCCAGTAACATGTCTTGATGGCTCCACTGGTTGATTTAAGTGTGGTCAGAATGGTCACTTCACGAGAGACTTCCCTAAGAACAGGCAAGGTAATGGCAATGGGGGCAATAGAGGCCAATCTTCTTCAGTGGCTCCCCCAGATAGAACTACACCTAGAGAAGCTAATTCAGGGACAGGTGGAAGAGCAAATCAACTGTATGATAGCACTTGTCGCCAAGAGCAAGATAATTCACGAGATGTTGTCACTGGTATGATCAAAGTCTTTACTTATGATGTATATGCATTGCTACATCCAAGCGTGAGTCTATCTTTTGTGACCCCTTATGTTTCTATGAATTTTGATATCCTTCCTGAGCAACTTCTTGAGCCCTTCGGTGTTTCTACACTTATTATTAGTCTATTCCAGCTGAGTGAGTTTATCGTGATTGTACCATTTTTGTCAATCAAAAGGACACCATGGATGACTTAATAGAGTTAGACATAGTATATTTTGATGTTATTGTAGGTATGGACTGGCTTCATGTCTGGATCGCAAAAGTGATTCGGCGACTCACCGATCGGGTCAGTGAGTCTTTCTGCAACTTGATTTCTGCACCTTTTCTTGAGTTGTTTCTAACTATTTTCGGTATAATCTTGCAATTATGGATTGATTAATAATGTTTCAAAGACACTTCATCCAATTCTAAGCGTCAACGGTCGTTAATCAGTAGATAACCCAACTAAATTAGTTGTGGTCAAATCCCACAGGGAGCGGTACGGGTTTGACAGTCAATTGGAAAGTATGAACGTGTTCAAATCATTCATAGGAATAAAAATTATTGAATAAAAACAGCATGCAAAATAAGGGATTTACACGAATGTCAAATTGGGGGTTTTTGATTTTGATTATCAACTACAAATAGCAATCAATACAAAATAACAATAATGAGACGGGTTCTTGGGATATAATTCGATTACAAGTTAATATAGAAAAATGAGTGAAGTCAGTTCTAAATAGCATTTAAACTAATAATTAGCAATACCATAACATATATCAGCCCATAATCACATAATCACACCCCAAGAATTGGGGTTTTAGCTCGACATTATAAAAAAATAAAATTCGTTACGGAATTGAGTTTCCATCAACTGGGTAAGATTGATTTCATCTTTACAATGTTCCAATTCTTCAAAGCTTAGGAAAAACTAGAGAAAACTTGTCTCTCTCTTTAGAAATCAGCTACAATTTAGATATTATGATATTAGATATGATAGAGACTAAAGTAAATGTACAAAAATGTATTTATAGTTGTCATAAATATGCTGCGAAGAGCCACTTGGTGAAGTAAGTCAGGCTAGCCAAACCACTCGGCGAGCCGCCCTTTGGTCACTTACATCGCCTTTCTGCCTTGCCTTTCTGCATCCTGAAGGTCTCTAACTTTGGGAGTTCCAGCACTGCATCGCAGAACTACTCGGTGATTCGTAGACTGCTCTTTTCCATCACCAACTTGATTTATTCCTTCATGGCTTGGCACACTGGAACTTTAAGCGGTCAAATGGCCATTCGGTGACTCGCCAAGTGGACATGGCGATCACCAGGCTTGTGTTTCTTCATTCATTCAACTCGCTTTGTTCCGTTTTACAAATTAGTGTCCTTGTTTTGTTCCTTAATCCATATACCTAGAAATCAAGGGTTTTACATCAGTTATTGGCACAAAATAAGCATTTGAGGATACTAAATCTATATAAATAAATCCCTAAGTGAGTCCAAATCTAGGAATCAGCATGGCTAGGACAAACTTAGACTACACTGGTATGCCACCCAGCAAAAGAGCACGGGGCATTACTATTAATGATGTGGTTCCCCCTAAAAAAGTAAAGCAAGCACCACCAAAAGGAGGCAAAGGAAAGGGAAAAGCGCTCGAGGCAGAAACACCATAGCACAACTCCGGCAGTGATCGGGAGTCTGCCCATTTTCAGCCCTCATTCTCAAAGCCTGAAGATGACCAGCCACTACAGGCTAGACAGGCTGAGATACGTGCTCGAGTTCGCCAAGATCCATCTAAGATCTTAGAGGGCACCCCTCCTCCTGGTGATACAGTGCTAGCTCCGGTACAAACGGTGGTTCCAGCTCCACCAGTTCAGGGTCCTTCTCCTTGGCTACTCAAAAGGCTAAAGCTCTAGGGATTGAGGATGATTCTTGAGGAGAAGCTGATATCCACAAATGGCCTAGTGGGAAGGTATTCTAGGCTGAGGGAGACACTCTGGTACCTTCGCTTTGACATCTTTACTGGTCCCGGAGGCTCGTATATCCCTTCCTAGTTTCATGAGTTATACAATGTGTACAGGGATTAGTACCCCAAGGGATGAAGAAGGCTAGTGCTTTTAGACCGGTAAAGTCCGTAATGGACCAAAAGAGAGAAGTGGGGTGCAACAAATATCATATCAATGTTGCACTTGACAGAGCTACTTGTATCGAGCATGAGTACGAAGGACTAGCTATAGCACAGGCCCTGGATGATCTAAAGTTTGGCATGCTCCCCTCATCTCTGACACCACCCTGAGGTGGATTACGATAGGAGCTCCGGCAGAGATGAAGGATTTGAATGTAGTTGTGTGGTACTGGTTTGGATTCATCAGCAGCTCCATCATGTGCTCACAGAATGAGTCCATACTCCGCCACCCCAAAACAGCCTGTCGAGGATCCATCATCGCACAGAAACGGCACAACTTGGTACTTATTATTGAGCAGGAGATGGCCATGAGGGCCAACTAGCTCCAGACGTCTCTTCCCTTCCCGATCCTAATTACAGAGCTATGCTAGTGTGTTGGAGTTCTTCGTGATGAGAAGAGAGACATAATGATCACCCCCACATCTTCCACAGGTATACGGCATATAGAGGTCGAGTAAACTCGAAAGGAGGTAGATAGGAGGAGAGCTGCTCCGGTGGATCCATCCCCGGAGGTTGATGTTGAGTCCATACCTGCAGAGGCATCTTTTCCTACTCCAGCCTTTGGGCCTTCAGGTACACCCTCTTCCACTACTTCCCAGGCTCCTGGTTCTTTTACTGATTCCCAACCCACCAGGATTACTCAGGCAATGATACTCAAGATGGGGCACCTAGCCCATTCTATCGATTTATGGGCTTCCCGGTTAGAGGCCGAGGTACCTTATTGATTGAGCAGGCCATCCTAGTTGCGTTGACCCCCCCAGACATCTATTGTTTCTATAACAATGAGAGTAGAGACTTGTGAGAGTCGATAGGGGGCTACTTCATAGATTGCTTCTTTGAAAGCCGAGGTTACAGACTTCAGGAAAGACGTGGACTATCCAAAAGTCTATGGACTTCACTTCTTTGTTTGAGGTAGCAGAGTCTCAGGGTGTTCCGGGCATTTCTGAGATGCCTCCGGCTACTACTAGAGATATGCCTAAGGAGGATGTGGCAGCTGATGCGTCAGAGACGGAGACGAAGACGGATGAGGAGAAAATCGTTGCTCATGAGGAGGCCATCTATGACGACTTGCCTGATCTAGAGGAGATTATTGTACAGTAAGCCATTCAGACATCGCTGACAGAGATGTCTATGGCAAGCTCTAGTGGAGCGAATGTTTGCTACTACCCCGGGGACAGATGGCCAAGATCAGAGTGTAATCCCGGGCATTGATGCCCTTACATATGGAGAGATTGTGTAGACGTCATACTTCTTTACCTCCCTCTCTGTCATTTTTATTGACTTTTGATTATTTTTGTTGCATTTGAGGACAACTGCATTTTTGTTTGTGGTGGGGTGGGGTATTTCCATACCTACCTCTTATGACTATATATTTTGTATATATTGGGTTTTGTGTTTTAAACTGTATTTTGGTTTCTATCTTTTGGATGTTTGAGATTATGGCTCCATATTATGACTAAAAAAGGTTTTTGACCCATCTAAAAAAATTTGCCACTCTTATTGTGTTTGAATGTGATTGTTCTTGTGCAAATTTGAGTATCGGTCATGATCAATATCAATGACTGGAATAGTGCTCCTAATCGAACAAAAATGAATGCGCGGCTACGATGATGCCAAATGAAGTTCCTTAGACAATATGTGAACTTTTTGCATCTCGTTGTGACTAGCCGATTATCGAATGAGTCACTTGTGATGAACATTGCACACTAGCAAAAGTGTGGAGTCTCATTTGATATTGGTGACAATGTTGGCCTTGTGTGATTTGCTTACTTTGAACCTTGTGTGGTGACACATAGAATTTACCCTGTTGGTCCAGTTGACTAACTGATGCAAGCCCTTGAAATGATCTTAGGCAACAATTTGACAGTATACTGATGTTTGTGTAATCAAGACACACCTTCCAATTGAGTTTCTACGAATGTACAATAAGTAAAGTAACCCAACGAAGGGTTGGGGTTGAGTCCCAAGGGAGTGGTTTTGAGAATTAATAGAAAAATAAAATTTAGTTCTTATTAGCCATAGCTATAGACATTATCGAATATAAACATCCTAAATCAAAAGGGGGTGACGCAAGCGTCAATTATCAATGGGAAGTTTTATATTAAATAACAATTATACACAGCGAAAATATACGAAAACTAGATAGAGAGACGGGATTCTTGGGATGTGATATGAATACGGGATGAACTAAAATGTAGGGTACATGCTTTTGATAGTAAATTGTTGAGTATTCGTGACTAGGCTAGACTATAGTGGGAGCAAATTCTCTGCTGAGCAACTTACCCAGAATCGACTCAATTTCTCTTGAACACTGAGTTGCCTCTTTAAGCACAACCTCCGCCTTAGACCATTCATTCTCTTGAGCTGAATGTGTGGGAGAAGGACTAGAATTCACTCTCTCGAGCTGAACCCATGTTGACCCAATAACACCGACTATCAATTTAGTAGTCGTAGTTTTACGACCTCTCTCTAGAGCAAGCCAAAAACACTAAGATGAAATCGTATTTGCAACTACAACTCCATTAAGTTCATACACAACTACTAAACGAAATCACATTTAAAAAACAAATAAACCATCAACAAACAAGACCCAACCGATAATCTAACCCATATTCACAAAATCATACCCCAAGAATTGGGGTTTTAGCTAGACATGTAAAAGAGATAAAAATTTATACCAATATCAGTTTCCATCAACTGGGTAGGAAGGATTAAGTCTTAAATCACGTCAAGAGTGAAGAATCTTCGAGTCCCAAGTCCAATTTCTTGAAGTTGAAACCCTGTGAATCTTTAAGGTCTTAGAACAAAGTCACTAAAACCCTCTAAAACTTAAACTATCTCAAAAACTGTAAAAAGTTCTAACAATAATAGTGATATGACACTAAGCTAGAAAGTTTAAAAAGTATTTATAGTGTTTTAAAATATGCTGCAAAAGACCCTTCGGCGAAGTTAATGGGGATCGCCGAGACATTCGACGATCCATTGTTTGGTCGATTTCATCACCTTACTTATTTAGCCTTTAGCCTCTTCGCATTTTTAGTCGTTGGGCGATATGGTACGGCTTCATGGAACTGTACGGTGACACGCCGACTGCTCCATTTTATCACCAACTTGACCTTTTCCTTCAGGGCTTAGCGCACTGGAACAAAAGACGATCTCCAGTACGATCGGTGACTCGACAACTAGGCTCGGTGATCCTCAGGCATTCGTTTCTTCATTCTTTTAAGACGCCTTGTTCCTTCTTGCCAAGTAGTGTCCATGCTTTGCCTTAAAATACAAATACCTGAAACTTAAGGATTTTCATCAAATATTGAGACAAAATATGCATTTGAGGACGCTAATTCTAATAAAATATAGCCCTAAATAAGTCTGAATTGTGGATGCATCATATACCTCTTTTGTGGCTAACCTTGTGAGATGTGTGAACCTTGCTTCAACCCCTTTGAGCCTTATCCTTTTCTTGGAAGAAACTTGATGCAATTGTGACCCCTCTTTATCCATTAAAACATAATCCTCGTGAAATAAGGTTTGTTTGAACAACAAACTTAAGCCAAAAGCCTAAGTTGGGGGTGTGGTATATCAAGAAGTGAGAAGAAGTCCCCCTTTGATCCTTGGTTTTGAAAAAAGATGGAACCCCTCCAAAAATAAGAGAAAGAAAAGAAGAAAGAAAAAGAAAAAAAATGAAAAAGTTGTAAAATAATGTTTTGAAAGTTGCAAAAGAAATGGGGTATCCTGAAAGTTGAATAATGGGGTGAGTTTGGAGCATGAGTAAAAATGCTGAAGAAAGAAAAGTGATGTTCATACATCATTTCATGAGGGTAGAAGCCATTGAGCCTAAATGATCATACATTTACACTCAGCCCTGTTACAAGCCTTGAAAAGACCTTTTTGATCTTGAGTGAGATGAAATGAGTGTTGATTGGAAAATAAGGCCAAACCTATGGGTGAAGTCATGCATGTGTTCATCTTTGTAAGTGTGAGAGTCGTATGTGATTCCAGAACGATAAATTGTTCAAGAATAGTGTGTGAATATGGAATCCTCTTTGTATGAGGGAATTTGAGTACCTTTGTTGAGCTTGAACTTGCATTTGAAGCAAGTATTGTGAACTTGAGAATCTTTGATAATGGTGAGTCTCAATTTGAATCTTTGACTGGACAATTGATCCTTGCATAAGTAGGTTGAGTCGTGTTGTGTGTACTCATGATTGAGTCTTATGTAGCACTGTCTGAGACATCCTTTTTGAAATGTTGAACTTGAGTTTTACTTGAGGACAAGCAGAATTTGAAGTTGGGGTGTTGATGAGTCCGAGATTTGAACTCATTTAGGGTTTTGTTTAAATAGATTTAGTATCCTCAAATTCTTAATTTGTGGCAATAATTGATGTTAAATCCTTGATTTTCAGGCATATGGATTGAGGAACAAAGCAAGGAGACAAACAAGCAAAAAGGAACAAAACAACCTGAAGGAATTTAGAACGGTGAGCTTGAGGATCGCCAAGAGCACTCAATGTTTCCTCGAGTGGCTCATTAGACCACCTAAAGTTCCAGCGTGCCAAGCCTCGAAGAAAAGAACCAAGTTGGCGATGAAAGGGTGGTCAACGGATATCTAAATGATTCCACGAAGCCAAGATAGATCACCAAAGGTTACAGATGAGGATGCTGAGTACCAAGGCAAAAGGGCGATGGAAAAGAACAAAGGGTAGCTCGCCGATTGGTTCGTCTAGTGACACATCGCAACATATTTTTAGCCACTATAAATACATTTTGGAACATATAGTTTGTATCACTTATAATTTTACTCTTTAGAACAATCTATTTTTAAGTTTTGAACATTGGGAGACAGTTTTCTCTAGTTTTCCATAGCTTTGAAGGATTGAAGAAATTCACTTTTGAGAAATTAGAAGTGTGTCTTTGGGATTCTTCAAATTGGAGCATTGTAAGGATGAAATTACTCATACCCAGTTGATGGATAATCAATTTGATAATTGTTTTTACCTTTTTATAATGTTTAGCTAAAACCCCAATTCTTGGGGTGTGATCATGTGATTATGGATTAATTTAGTTTATGGGTATTGCTAATTGTTAGTTTAAATTGAATTTAGAAGTGAGTTTAATTGTTAATTGTGGTTTAATTTAAGAATTGTAGTTGCAGATACAGTTCTATGTTTGTCTTCTTGGCTTACGAGAGAGAGAGGGGTTTTAGAACTAATATTATTGAATGATGGTTTGTGGGTATTGGGTTGACCTGGGCTCAGCTCGAGAGAGTGAATCCTAAACTCAATCCCACACATTCAACTCAAGAGACTGAATGGATTAAGGTGTGTGCTGCTCTTATTTTGCATGCTTGTTGATGTTCTAGAGAAATCACTTGATTCGGGGTAAATTGTTCAAGAGAAAGTTTACCTCCACTATAGCCTAGCTTACTCACTAATATCTAGCTATTTACTAATAGTTGCAATTACCCATATGTCTATATTTGCCTATAATTGATCACACCCCAAGAACCTGTCTCATTATTGTTAATTCGTATTGTTTGTGACTATTTGTAGCTATTAATAAAAACAAAAAACCCCATTTGACACTTGTGTCACCCTTTAATTTGAATAATGTCTTTATTCGATAATTTTTACTCCTATGACTAATTTGACCATGGTCACACTTCCCAATCGAATGTGAAATATGTACCGTTCCCTGTGGGATTCGACCACAACTCATTTAGTTGGGTTATATACTAATTTATGATCGTTGACGCCTAGAATTGGATAAAGTGTATTTGATAACGTTAGTAATCAGGCAACGTTCCATCTGGTGTTTCACATTACAATGTTGAAGAAGTGTATGGTTGATCCTTCGCTTATTATACAGACCAAAGATATTGGTATTAAGGGCAGCCTATCTTGGGAGGATATTCCCGTTCATATACTTCATCGTCAGTTTCACAAGTTGAGAACTAAGGAGGTAGCATCAATCAAGGTCTTATGATGGAATCAGTTTGTTGAGGAAGCTACTTGTGAGGCTGAGGAGGATATGAAGAAGAGATACCCACATCTCTTTGTGTCCAGAGAAACAAATCAAGGTACTTATTCTTTTCTTTGTAGTTTTTAAGTTGAAATGTTGTGTCAATTTGCATTTTGAGTGCTTGAGTTGGGTGTTAGATGTTACCACCCTTAGTGTACTCAGAGTAATCTCATTCGAGGAAGAATGTTCCCAAGGGGGAGAAATTGTAACACCTCGTTATCTGAAAGAGCTAAATTTAGAAAGAATTAATTTGGAAAGAGCCAAATCTGAAATTTTGCGATTTACGCTTAAGTTGTGAGTTTTGGGTCAACTTCAAATGGCCATAACTTTCAGTACATGATGAGTTAGGTGGCCCTTAAGATATCAACTGAATGGGCTTGGAATATTGTTTCCAACACCATCGAGTTTGCTATATTTCTAGCTCATTCGTGGGAGATATGTCCGTTTGAAGTTAGCTTGTCCAGTTAAGGAAAGTTACCCGAATTAGTGAGGGGTATTTTGGTCTTTTCTTTATCCCATTAGATTTAAACGAATTATGGTAATATTTTATGTTGAGTAAGTCTTCCGCTGAGAGTTGAGCAAGGCCAAGGGTTTTCTTGGGGTCAACAATAATTCTCGACTGCCAGCCACGCCCAAGGTGTAGATTCGGGGTGTCACAAATACTAAATTAAAGTCTCTTATTATTTTACTTAAAATTCATTGACGGGTTTCTTAATTTAAAGTAAATAATATAGGTATAAAGTATAGAAACTCCAACAATTTTGGTGATGAAAGTTTATCAAATTATAACAACATCAGATTTTTCATAACTTTTAGATACACCACGCTTTGACCCGATACATAGAAAAAGATACATAATTATGTAACAAATAAATAAATATAAATCAGATTCATACTAATTTAGGTTTGAAATTATTTGGTTATGTATCAACAATAACATCTGTAGCAGATACATTGAATACAAACAAAGTTGTAATGTATTTGATATAGGTAGAGTGATGTATCCAGATGTTCAGAGAGAGAAAGAAAAAGGAAATTATTCTAATTAATTCAAATGATAGAATTTATTAGAAATTGTTATCTTAAGACTTGTAGTTATGTAAGTTCATGTAATTAAGAGATAAAATTTAAGTAGATTTTATACAAATTCTATAGTGTTAAGAGCTAATTATATCTTATCCCTACTCTTTTCAAATTATAAAAATCCCTTAAATTTGGGGAATCCAGATACATTCCAAAACATCCTGATACATAGCATCCTGTTTCCGGATACATCATTCAATGTTCTGATAGATCGCATCTGTCGTGACTCAAGGCTACACCCTGGACGTGGCCGACACTCAAGAACCATTGCTAGTCCCCAAGTGAACCCTCATCCTAGCTGACTACAAGAGGAATACTATCTCAAGCATACATAAGCATCAAATTGGAAGAAATGTTTAAAAACTATTTATTGAATCTCAAAACTGAACTTGATATACTGAGTATGAAACATAAGTTTTAAATAAAAGATCTGAAACTGAAAGACTCTCCAAAATTTTCTATCCATGAAGCCTCTACTATTAATAAAGGATGTCGGGACAAGACCCACGACACCTAAAAAAAACTACTACTAGCAACTGATAAAATTGGAGTACTCTGAAAGCAAGGAGGTCTCACTTATAACGAGATGAGCAGATGAAGTGATCTCAAAAGACTCTTGTTGAGGATCCTAAGAACCTGTATCTACATCATTAAAAGATGCAGGTCGAATGAAACCAGTACATTGAATGTACGTGTATGTAATAGTTGAATAATAAATAACTGAAAGAAAGGACTATAATAGATAACAATATACTCAAGTTGAATGTAAAGAAATAAATGAGTTAAATCATTTAAAGCTTTACAAAATACGTTCCCATCTTTGAACTCAACATAATAAGTGATATATAAAAATACAGTTAAACACTATTGGAAGATTCTCTAACCGACAACCATAACTATGATCTACGTGATGACATAGCGTCTTGCCTGTGCTGCCAGAACTGTCCTATACTTTGCTGGAGTACAGAACACCCCAACTAAGCGGATCCACTAAGCTATGGTTAAAAGAAATAAGGAATCATCTAAAAAGTATGATCCTTTACCCATGTTGGCATACATGGTTTATGAGGATTTTGAGTTGTCTAAACTATCATGACCCAGGGTTACCCCCTAGACGTAACATGGTGAAGTTGACCCCGAAGGGGTCTCATACAACCCCTTAGCATAATCATAACATAAGATACTAGAAAAGTACAGGAAATTTAAAACTTCTTTAAAACCATACAATAGAAAACGTTTTCATAAGCAAGCGAAAGTCTTTACTATAACCTTTGTCTCAAACCATCTATTAAACTCTTGATTAAACTCTGGGGACGCAGCCCATAAAAAGTCTAAAACATAAAGAAATGAGATAAGGAAATAATGGGTTCGTACTCGAAGCTATGAAAACTCACCAAATCTTCAAGTCTTCTAGCTCCTTCGAAACCTAGTCTTTAAAGGAACTCAATCTCCGAAACCTTACATTTGATTAGAATGTAGGCAATATGCGTTAGTCCAAAATGTACCAAGTATGAAAGCTAGCACAACATCATTAGAGCATCTCAAAATGGTTAGTCAACATAAGACATAACCTAAGAGATAATAACATAGTCATAGCATAATCTCCAACATAAACATCATATAATCATAGGTCAACATAAGAAATAGTTAATGAGCATAGGAAGTACATCATGTTCATGGCATAGACCTTACTTAGACTTTCATGTTTACATACTTCAACCTTTGGTCTTTCATATTACAAGAGAACTACTTCACAAGCCACCTCAAATCATACTTGTGTAAGGCAAGAATAACATCCCATAATACCATCCAAGATAAGTACCTTTTCTGGTTCATTCTTGGGCATAGTCCACATTCATAGTCAAGACCTTAGTTTTAATGTCATAGTCCACATTCATATTCCTAAGTAACATAAGGCACACTTGTGTAATGCATGTGTTGCATCCCATAATACTACACACACTAAGAATATCCTTGAAGTCACCATGTTCATGCTTACTAATCATAGGTGTCACTATTGACCTATTTCATATAGACAAGGAACTGTAAACTTAAGTCAATCATATCATGGAAGGGAACTATAGCAACAATGCAAGCTAAGCATACATCACATAAGAGGACACTTCATAAGTAGCTTCAAGTCATACTTGTGCCATGTATGAATAGCATCCCATACTACCATTCACACTAAGTACTTCCTTAGGCTATCTTACTCAATGCTTACTATTTATCATACTAGAGTATCAAAGAATAGCACCCTACTAGGCTAGACCTAACTACCATGGTAAGACACGCTATTATGCAAACTAGGCTATAAAAGGAGGAGTACAAGTACCACAACCTAGCTACCATGCAACATTTAATATAATGCATGCTACCCTTAGGGGACTATGAATCCTCAACCCTAAGCTATCCTTAGGAGAGTATGGTGTCTCAATCCTAAGCTATCCTTAGGAGAGTATGGTGTCTCAATCCTAAGCTATCCTTAGGAGAGTATAAATCTTCTATCCTAAGCTACCATGAAATGGTCTTGGCCTAACCAAGTCATGCTACCATGGAGGCATTCTAACAATTCTTGTCCAAGATACCCTTAGGAGAGAATAGATCCTCAATCGTAGGCTACCATGCCTACTCTAATGCAAGCTACCATGAAAAGCATTCTACCAATGCTAATTCAAGCTAACCTTAGGAGAGCATAATTCCTCAATCCCAAGCTATCTCATCATATTAGACTTACTCTATAAGCCCTAGTGATCAACATTATGACTTCAAGCCCAACTATCAAGCTTTACTCCACAATCGTCATACTAGACTAGATCACAAGACATATTAGTCGCAAGCCTTAGTCATAGGCAATTTAAGCATAATTCATCATAAAGTCCCAAATTCAATCATTACAATTCATTATCTATCATACATTCATAAGTATAGTTCAATTCATGATTTCATATTCCCATTCTTGAATAAGTTCTATACATGATGACAATTCTAGAAGATCTATCAAGAATCATCAATTTCTCATCAAAAGGCATAAACCCACATACCTTGATTTCTAGGGTTAACCATGGAATTCATACAAATTCTTCATAATATCATGAATAAACAGTAAATTAATCATAAATAGGTATTATCCAACTAATTTGAGTCATACCCAACTATACCCACACATCGGAAGAAACTCTACCTTAGATTGGGGTTCTTCTTCACAAATTTGGGGAATTTCTAGGGGACTCTATGGGTGGAAGAAGCCATAGATGAAAATCTAAACATAACTTAATCAAAGACCTAGAACAAGCCTTCAAAAATGGAGACTTGGATCTTGACCTTAGCTTCAAGCTCTAGCTTCTTCTTCAATGGAGGTCTTTCTAGAGAGAGAAATATTTGATAGGGAGTGATTTGGAGTTTTGATTCTAAATGACTTAGTTTGGGTGTTTAATGACTTAAAATACTTTATATAGGTGAATAAAATCAATATTAAACGACCCCAATAATTATCTAATAATTTTGGAAATTACCAAATAACCCCCAACTAGGCAGCCCCTAGCCAGGGGTCACGCCCCTCTTCACGAGCCGTCAAGGGGACCAGATCCCGAGGTGGTGCACGTGATCCCTTGAATAGTGGCTCCCCTCAACTTGCCAAACTCCCACAATGCTAAGGCATGACCACGATCCGTCCCATGAGCCGTGGTCATGACCATGGGTCGTGAAGTGGCTCATGGTCCCTTAAGCAGTAGCTAGGCCTAAGGACCTTGCCTCCCATGACTGTAATTGGTCTTCAAGGACCCCTTCACAGACCGTCGTCAAGACCAATGGTCGTGAAGGTGGTCGTGAACCCTAGAAAGTGCATGGCCAAGGTTGGGCAGCCTTGGCCTTTGGTTTAGGTTTTTCCCCCTTGCGTTGGCACTTGCCCTTGCAACCCTTACCCAAACCTTAGATAATCTTCCAAATTATGGGGTCTAACACGTACCTTGATGTTCAAACACTAAACCCCTCATTATAAGCATGGAAAGTATCATCTACGACTCTATTCCTCATACATCAAACCTTAGAACCCTAGCTAGAGGCTCTAGTATGGTCTACTAGTTTTCGGGGCATTACAATATGTCCCCTTTGACTCCAAGATAAACATAATCAATGCAACAAAAGGGAGTAGGAACTACTTCCACCAACCCAACATGTATGAAAATCTGTATCTAATCATTTACAAAGAGGAACTAACATATCCTAGCTAAAACATGCTCAACACACTTTCGCGGAGCCTAAATGCAATTTACTCCCAAAAGTCATTTATTCAAGGATGAATCTTTCAACTCCAAAACTAAGACATGCTTACATAATCATCTCATGAAGTCTATATGAAACTCTACTCAATGCACTTCAACGTGAGGAAAAACAATGCATACAAGTAATTTCTAACAAGACCTACGCATTTTCATGATCATGCATATAACGAAATCATGGCAACATATAATCACATAATAACCTTATTAGATAGGAAAACTATCTCCCCTTGGGAGTAAGCCTACACATGCTCATCGAAGCATCATTCATACTAAAGACAACTTCAATTCCAACATAACTACAAAAGACAAGAAATCCAGAAATTTGCTAAAGCATAAAACACATACCGGAAAGGACATGATGAGATCACTCTTGATCTTCTCTAGATTGGAGAGCATAAAACCTATTCTTCTTTTAAGGTTCCACATCCTCACTACTAGTGGCAACTTGCTTACCCTCTCTTCTTGTAGCCTTTGCCTTTGGGCAATATTTCTTCATGTGGCCACTCTCACCACAACCAAAGCAACCTTCTCTACCGACCAAACACCTACCCCATGCCTCTTACCACACCTAGAACAAATGGGCCATAGGGACTCATTACTTATCCCTTGTGGCCTAGGAGTAGACACTCTCTCATCCTTATGCTTAGGAGCATTATAAAAGCCTTGTCCCGAAAACTTTTGTTTATTCCTAGAATGACCATGTCCATCGAACCCATCATGAAAAGACTTATCACCATCTATCCTAGACCTCTTTTTCTCCCTAGCTTTCTCCTTGTTGAGTTTTGACTCTTCTATTTGTTGGGCAAACATCATGAGGTGTGAGATATCCATATCATCAACAAGCATTGCCATACGAGATTATTCTTCTACCATATCGGACACCCCCGTCATAAACCTATTCATCAAATCCCTTGGATTCACTACCAAAGATGGAGCATACTTAGACAAAAGAGTAACTTAAAGTCACACTAATTGACACTAATGTTACCTTGCTTAAGATTGATGAACTCTTCCAACTAAGCTTCCCTCAACTCCCAGGGAAAGAGCCTATCTAGAAATGCCGACTTAAATGTTTCCCACTCTATAGGACCCGCTTTTACCAGCCTACTATCTTTCCATTGTTCATACCAAATATGGGCAACATCCTTCAATTTATAAGCGGCTAATTCCGCTTTATCTATAGAAGTTACCCCCATGATAGCAAGTGTCTTATAAACCTCTTCTATGAACCCATTTGGATTCTCTTCCACCTTGGAGACACTAAACTCCAGAGGGTTCATCCTCAAAAACTCCCTTACCCTAGAAGCACCAATCCCCCTTATTGGGGTTGCTGGATCCACAACATCTTTATTGGCTTGCACCGTCAAGGTTTGAGCCAACAATTGCATAGAAGCTCTAAACACCGCAAGAGTGACATTCTCAATTGGAGGGTCATTTGAATCTTGAAGAGTAGGTTGGTTTGGAACTTGGAGAGGAACCTCTTGCTCCTCATCACCTTCCTCAACTCTTCTAGCATTAGCCCTTGTATTAGCCATACCCTGTAAAACCATAGGCTCGGATTAGAAAAAGGGCCTACTAAAGCCAACTCTATGGCATGACTAAGAAAATGAAGAAATGAGATTTCCTAAACATCTAATAGCCTCCTATTCATAAATGTGGCGCGCTTCACATTTATGAACAAGACTATACTAGACGTGGTTTGAGACAATCCTATAACCATTCTAAACCTTGTCCTCTAATTACCAAGTTTGTCAAGACCCAGGGGTACCCCCTAGAAGTAACATAGCGTACTTGACCCTAAATGGGTATCATACAATCCCTTAGTATAATCATAACGTAGGATACTAGAAAAGTATGGGAAATTTAATACTTATTTAAAACCATACAATCGAAACATTTTCATAAGAAAGCGGAAGTCTTTACTATAACTTTTGTCTCAAACCATCTATTACACTCTTGAATAAAATTCTTGGGACGCATCCCATACAAAGTCTAAAACATAAAGAAATGACATAAGGAAATAATGGGTTCATCCTCGAAGCTATGAGAACTCACCAAATCTTCAAGTCTTCTAGCTCTTTCGAAACCTAGTCTTTAAAGGAACTCAATCTCCGAAACCCTACATTTGATTAGAATGTAGGCAATATGAGTTAGTCCAAAATGTACCAAGTATGAAAGCTAGCACAACATCATTAGAGCATCTCAAAATGGTTAGTCAACATAAGACGTAACATTAGAGATAATAACATAGTCATAACATAATCTCCAACATAAGCATCATATAATCATAAGTCAACATAATTTGAATGATGTCTTTATTCGATAATTTTTATTAGTATGACTGATTTGACCATGTTCACACTGTCCAATTGAATCTGAAACACGTACCGCTCCCACTAGGATTCGACCTCAACTCATTTAGTTGGGTTGTATACTGATTTACGATCGTTGATGCTTAGAATTAGATGAATAGTCTTTTATAATGCTATTAATGAAAATGGGGCCACTGCCGGGGAATGGTGTTGTTTGAAATTCTTTTGGTAAAGTTGAATTGTGTTCTTTTTAGTCATTGTTAAATCTACGTTATTTTAGTTTTGGTGTGTGTGTTGTTGTTTTAAATAGAGGAATTGAGTGTCAACGGAAGCAATGGTAGCCAAGTGGGCCACCAAGATGACATCGACAATCTCAATGATGTCAATGACCCAAATATAGTGGGTGGAGTTGTTGTCATTCGCTTGCCTCCTGCTGAAGGAAATGTTGTGTTTCACATTACAAGCACCATGTTGCAGCTCTTACCATTGAAAGGGTTGTTTGGTGGACTGGCTCATGAGGATCCCTATAAGCATTTAAGGAAATTTGTTGATGAGTGTGGACCGTTCTCTTTTAAGAATATATCTCAAGAATCGATCTGACAAAGGTTGTTCCCATTTTGTCTAATGGGATAAGCGTGCAAGTGGTTGGCTGAGTTGCCAAGAGATTGTATCACTTCGTGGGAAGAGCTCATTACCGCATTTCAAGTGTGATTCTTTCCCCCTTCGAAGATGATGACTCTTCAGGACAACATCCAAAGCTTCAAGTGTTTCGAAGGTGAGCCAATCCATGAGACTTGGCTAAGATTTAAGAAGTTGGTGTTGCAATGCCCAACTCATGGATTGCTCGACAACATTTTGCTGCAACAATTTTACAAAAGCTATGATTCAGTGAAAAAGGGAGTGGCTCATCAACTTTCTCCGGGAGGTTTAATGCAACAGTCTTATGTGATAGCAGCTCAGCTCCTTGATGGCATGACCAAGATTAATTAGGTATGGTACAGCCGTGAAGATCAGGTCTTTGCTCTTACTTATAATTTGACGAAGGAACATATTGAAAAAATCAAGAGAGAGACCAAAACATGGCAAAGATGATGACCCAACTGGATATCTTGGCCATGAACGTCATAGGTGTTGGTACAAGAAATGTTAATGTTGTCGGTGTTAGTGGTGTAAACACCGAAGAGGCCAAATTTGAGGCGAGATGCAATGAGGAAGTGAACTTCCTAGACAACCAATAAAGAGGTTATCGTGCAAACTACCCAAGGACGGCTGGTAACCAAGTTGGAATAGAGATGAGGGCTGAATAGACCATGATAGAGAGTGGCGTGATTGGATGACACTTGGAAGGAAAGAGATGGGGAGAAGGATAGGTATGTTCCTACCTACGAGCGTCAAAAACCCAAAGATTCTGAGGGTGGCCGGACTGAGGATATGCTCTCACATATTCTCAACAAGGTTGAAGAGTCCGATAACGTTTTGAAGGAAATGAAGGAAGACGTATCGACTCTCAATCCGACGGTGACCTCTCATTCTGTCTCTATCAAGTAGTTGGAGACCCAAGTGGGTCAAATTTCATCTAATTTAAACCCAAGACAACAAGGGGCATTGCGTAGTGATACCATAGTGAACCCCAAGAACAAAGCTTGAGTGGGTACTTGCGTTGTGCCACGACGTTAACTAAGGCGCTTCTTGGGTGGCAACCCAAGTTTTTATTGCTTTATTTTTTTATTTTGAATAACGGGTGTTGATTGTACAAGTGAAAAAGTGGAATGTGTTTGAAATATGCAGGTTGACGAGCGAAGAGTCTAGTCGGCGACTCGCCGAAGAGAACGGCGAGCCCGACTTGGACCGTCGTTGGACTCAAAAATATATAAAGAAGAAATTTGTAAAATTCGGCGAGTCCGACTTTGTCCACCATTTGGACCCCCAAATTTAATTGGAGGTCCTATAAAACTCGGCGGGGTAAGTAACCACTGGGCGTGTCACCAAGGAAAACTAATATCGCCGAATGGCTGCGAATAGGACGGTTTAAAATGCCAAAGGTTTACAATTTCAAATATTTTCATATTCCCTCATTTTTAACTTCATATAATCACACCCGCAATTTAGATTTTTGATATTCTTGCATTTTCTCCCTTTTTGGCTATTGATCTCCTATTTGGAGTTGGATTTCGTTGACGCCTAGCTTTACAAATACTTACTTTGGCATAAAGGTTGGTTTTCTGAACCCCAAACTCTTAATTAGCGATTAAATTCAAATGCATTCATGTAAATGGTGTTGATGTGTGTTGGGCCTCTCTACAATCATGTTTGATATGCTAGTTTGCCTATTTTAGTTTCAATATCGTGCTTAATTGCTTAAAATATTGATTACCTGTATTTCGTTCTTTAAAATTGATCGTAAATTTGTGGGTTGCATTAAATTATTGTTGGGTTTAGTCGGGTGAAGTCTGAGTAACCCAATTGTGCTAAATGACGTGCTTTACCCAATGATGGAGCGTTAGACGTCATTCTTAAGGACTAAAGTCGTCAAATAAAAAATTTGGCCAAACCCGGGTAAGTCTGAGTACCCCGGTGGCATGGGTCATATGGGTCTTAGCTTAATTGATAATGTATGTTGTTTGAATTTTTTTTGGGGGGATGTAGGCTTGATTTTGGTAGCCGGGTTGAAAATTGGCACATTGGGCAGTTTGGCGAGCTGGGTTGAGCTCGCCGAACCACTTGGTAATTTGCCAAAGAACCCCTAGATGACCTTTAATTTCATGATTTGGTTCTATAAATTTTGGCGACAAGCCTGAGCTCACCGAGTTCACTCGGCTACTCGTCGAAAGTGTCCGCCCTAACCCTAAAATATACTGTAACTTTCGGCGGGCTAGTTTGAGTTCGCCAAATGGTGTCAGTGATTCACCGAAAGACCCTGCATGTTGCTGACCTGTCTTTCTTCTGGAAAATTTTCAGGCCAATCCTTTTGGCAAGCCCGATCTGGATTGCCAAAGTGATTCAGCGACCCACTGATCTGTTCGGTGAGTCTTTCTACAACTTGATTTCTGCAACTTTTCTTGAGTTGTTTCTAACTATTTTCGGTATATTTTGCAATTTGGATTGATTAATAATCTTTCAAAGACACTTCATCCAATTCGAAGCGTCAACGGTCATTAATCAGTATATAACCCAACTAAATGAGTTGTGGTCAAATTCCACAGGGAGCGGTACGGGTTTGAGAGTCAATTTGAAAGTATGAACGTGTTCAAATCAGTCATAGGAATAGAAAATTATTGAATAAAAACATCATGCAAATAATGGGTTTAAATGAATGTCAAATTGGGGTTTTTGATTTTGATTATCAACTACAAATAGTAGCAATCAATACAAAGTAAGAATAATGAGATAGGTTCTTGGGATGTAATTCGATTACAGGCTAATATAGACAAATGATTGAAGTCAGTTCTAAATAGAATTTAAACTAACAATTAGCAATACCCATAAAATATATCAACCCATAATAGCATAATCACACCCCAAGAATTGGGGTTTTAGCTCGACATTATAAAAAAATAAAAATCGTTACGAAATTGAGTTTCCATCAACTGGGTAAGATTGATTTCATCTTTAGAATGTTCCAATTCAAAGAATCTCAAAGACCCACGTCCAATTTCTCAGAAGTGAGAAACTTCAATTTTTCAAAGCTTAGGAAAATCTAAACAAAACTTGTCTCTCTCTTTAGAAATCAGCTACAATTTAGATATTATGATATTAGATATGTTAAATACTAAACTAAATGTACAAAACTGTATTTATAATCGTCAAAAATATGCTGCGAAGAGCCACTTGGTGAGGTAAATCTGGCTCGCCAAACCACTTGGCGAGCCGCCCTTTGGTCCCTTACATCGCCTTTCTGCCTTGGCTTTCTGCATCCTCAAGGTCTGTAACTTTGGGCGATCCAGCACTGCCTTATGGAACTACTCGATGATTCGTAGACTGCTCTTTTCCATCGCCAACTTAATTTATTCCCTCATGGCTTGGCACACTGGAACTTTAAGCGGTCAAATGGCCATTCGGTGAATCGCCAAGTGGACATGGCGATCACCGGGCTTGTGTTTCTTCATTCATTTAACTCGCTTTGTTCCGTTTTGCAAATTAGTGTCCTTGTTTTGTTCCTCAATCCATATACCTAGAAATCAAGGGCTTTACATCAGTTATTGGCACAAAATAAGCATTTGAGGATACTAAATCTATATAAATAAATCCCTAAATGAGTCTAGATCTAGGACTGATCAACACCCCCAACTTACATTTTTTCTTGTCCTCAAGTAAAACTAATGTTTAGCTCTTCAAAAAGGATGTCTCAAATAGTGCTACACAAGACTCAATCATGAATGCACCGACAAGACTCAACTTACTCATGGAAGGATCAATTGTCCACTCAAAGATTCAAGTTGTGACTCACCATCATCAAAGATTCTCAAGTTCACAATACTTGCTTCAAATGCAAGTTCAAACTCAACAAAGGTACTCAAAGTCCCTCGCAACAAGAATGATTCAATATTCACACACAATTGTTTAACACATTATAGTTCTCGAATCACATAAAACTCTTACACTCACAAAGATGAACACATGCATGACTTCATCCAAAGGTAGCCTTCTCATCGACACCAATGAAATCAGTAACACTAGATCCAGCCATGGTGATGTCTGCCAATGAAATCTGCACAGATGAATCTATCATTGCCTCCTAAACCTCTGTCAAGCCCTCATAGGTATCCTTCTCATCGACACCAAGCTGCTCCTCATCAGTCTTAGCCTCGGACTCTACATCAGCTACCTCCTCAACTAGAACCTCATCTCCAATGGTAGCTGGCGGCATATCTGTATCAACTAGCATGTCTGGGATCTTTACAGTCCCAAAAATCATGGACATATCTGTCCACTTCTACTGGTCCACGTCCTTCCTCAGCTCAACAATTGTGGCATTTAGATTCGTCACCTCTTAAGTAGCCCTTTGGCTTTGTTCACACACCACTCTCCTTGCCGCAAGGGCATCAATGGACACACTAAGAGGTGTCACAGCAGAAGTGAGGGCCTTATCAATCATCCCGGGAATGGTTGCCTTAAGTATGGAGGCATGCCTATCAGAAGAATGGGCAAGCTACCCCATCCATAGTATCGCAGCCTGGGTGAGTAGAGGTTGGAAAGCAGCAGCAACGGTAGCACCAGATCTAAGAGGCATGGGAGCTGTAGAAGAACTAGGAGTCATAGAAGTGACATCACTAAATATATCTGAAGGCCAGAGGGTCGGAGTAGGCAACATTGCCTCTACAGGTAATGTATCAATATCAACAACTGGGGAAAAATCCATCGAGGCTACCTTCTTCTTCTCCGCCTCATCCTTGAAGTACTCCGTCTCAATGTGCGGATATCAGTAGAAGATGTGGGAATCACTTCCACATCCTTCTTCACATCTCGAGGCACCTGAGCCTGTTTGCACAACTCAGTGATCAACATCGAGAAAGAAAGAGAGATTTGGCGCTACTTGGCCCTCATGGCCATCTACTGGCCCACTATTATATCCAAGTTACTACTGCTCCTATTAATAATGCACCCAATACAGATTGCCTTCGTATGGCGAAGAATAGACTCATTCTGGTATGGCATGACAATGATGCTGATAAAGCGAAACCAGTACCTCACTACTACATTGTGGTCTTTCTTCTCTTATTGGGCTCCTGCCTCCAACCACCGAGGAGTGCCATCAGATAATAAAGGGACCAACCACTTTTTCAGCATCTCCAATGACTTTGTCTTGATTATGTATTGATAGTCATCCTCAATATCTTTTGCACACTGTAGAACTACATTGATAGCATCACTATCACACTTCACCTTTCTGCCCCTGACAACCACATAATCTACCGGCTTGAACTTAGCGGCCTGCTTCTTCCCTTGTGGCACTAAAGCGCCATAGGCAGCGTAAAACTCCTGAACCCAATTTGGAACGTAAGGGCCACAGGGTCTAGTGATTATCAGGAACTTGTGGGACCTGAAACAGCTCATATTACTCCATGAGTAAACAACCTCTTCTCCTCGATGAAGGTCCTCCATTCATCAGTCTTCAGTCTATTCATAGACCGGGAAAAAGGACCTTGTGCCGGTAGTGCTAGGACCATAGCCTAATCTGGAACAGTAGAAGTAGTAGTGGCCTGGGGAGTCCTTATCCTAGATGGATCATTCAACCTCTTGGAACGCAGCTCAGCTCTCCGGGCTGATAATAGCTCATCATCCTCAGGCTGAGAAATTCCAGCATGAGGGTCTTGGTGCTTAACCTAACTCTTAGAGGTGGTGAGGTGAGTGGGATATATACCCTCAATATTGGAGCTGGCCTCTTGTGATGCAGGTGCAGATGCCTTTGCCTTTCCATTTCCCTTTCCCACCAGTGGTAGGAAGTTTTGTCGCCCTTCCCCGGGATTCAACTGCATCCTAATTGATAATAATTCCCTTTGCCCTCTTGCGGGGCGGCATGTCGAACACAAATTGGAAACTATTAGAAATAGTTCAAGTAAAATGTAGAAAAAATATTGCAGGCAGATTCACCGAAATGATCAGCGAGTCACCAAATCACTTTGGCGAGCTAAATTGGGTTCGTCGAAAGGATTGGCTCAAAAAATTTCCAGAAAAATGGCCTGTCGACGATGGGAAGATCAATTTGGCAAATCGCCGACATCATTCAGTAAGCACAAATTAGCCCACCAAAGATTACAGTTATTTTAGGGGTTGGGGACGCATAAAGGGCAATCAAAAAAGACATTCGGTGATTCACCAAGTGCACTCGGCGAACTCAAGCTTCTTGCCGAAAATTACAAAATTAACCCCGCAACCTCCGAAAACAACCCCGCAACCTCCGAAAACAAAATTTAAACATACACTACTTCAATTAATCCTAGACCCACTAGACCCATGCCACTGGGGTACTCAGATTTACCTCGGTTTGGCCAAAATTGGCCATTTGACGACTTAAGCCCTTAAGAATGACGTCAAACGCTCCATTATTGGGCAAAGCACGTCATTGAGCACAATTTGAGTTACTCAGACCCCACCAGACTAGACCCAACAAAAATGAAGCACAATCAAACCATTTTGATCAATTATAAAGCATGCAATTTGGGAAATCAACACTTAGGCATTTTAGGCTTCATATCGAAATTAAATTAGGCACACAAGCACACATAAACAAATTCAAAGAGGCCCAACACACATCAACAAGAGCAATATGATTGCAAATGAGTTTAACAGTTAATTCGAAGTTTTAGGATTCGGAAAACCAACCTTTAATGCCGAATAGAAGAACTTGTAAAGCTAGGCAGCAAAGTATCCAACTCTGAACACCGAATCTATGACTAGAAAGCAGTAAAAATGCAAAAATATGGGAAATATACTGCGGGTGTGATTTTATGAAGTTAAAAAGTGAGGGAATGTGAAAGAGTTTGAACTTTTAAACATTTGGGCTTTTATAAACCGTCCAGTTCTTGCCCTTTCGGTGACATTAATTTTCCTCACCAAACCACTTTGTGACACGCCAATTGGGTACTCACCTCACCAAGTTTTAAAGGACCTCCAATTAATGTGGGGGCCCAAACAGCGGACAAAGTCGAGATCGCCGACCAGTTCGGCAATTCGCCAACTAGTCCATGGGCCCGTCGAGTTTTACAGACTCCATCTTCTAATTTCTTGAGTTCAATGACGGTCTAAGTTAGGCTCACCAACCTCTTCGGCTAGTCGCCGACTGGACATTTTGCTCGCCAACCTGCACTTTACAAACACATTCTCACTTTAACCTACACAATCCACACACGTTATTCCAAAAACAAGAGGAAAGCAAATAAAAATTTGGGTTGCCTCCCAAGCAGCACCTTAGTTAACGTCGTGGCACGACGCAAGTCCTCTCTTAAACCTCATTGTTGGGGTTTTCCATAGTATTACTAGGCAACCCCCCTTGTTATCTCAAGTTTAAATGAGAAGAGATTTGACCCATTTGGGTCTCCAACTGTTTGATATAGACGGAATGAGAGGTAACTGTCAGGCTAAGGGTCGATACGTCTTCCTTCATTTCTTTCAAAATTTTATCAGACCCTTCAAACTTGTTTAGAATACGAGAGAGCGTATCCTCATAACGGCCAACCTCAGAATCTTTAGGCATTTGACGAGCGTGGGGAGGAATGTACCTATCATTCCCCCCATCTCTTTCCTTCCAAGTGGGGTTACGATCCCTCTACTCTCAATCACAATATTTCCAGCCGTTATCCCTAATCCAACCTTGGTTACCACCCTGCCTCAGGTAGTTTGCACGATAACCATCTCCTTGGTTGTTTAGGAAGTTCACCTTATCAATATATATCGCTTCAAACTTGCCTTCTTTAATGTTCACACCACCAACACCAATAGCACATATACTCCTAGCACCAGCTCCCATAACATTCTTGGCCAAAATGTCGAGCTGAGTCATTATTTTGTCCATGTATTGCTCCCTCGCTTGATCTTTTTCAATCCGTTCTTTGGTCAATTTAAAAGTAAGAGGGGATACCTGATCATCACGGGTGTACCATGCCCGGTTAATTTTGGTCATACCACCCAAGAGCTGGGCTGCTATAATATAATGTTGTTGCATCAAACCGCCCGGAGAAAGTTGGTCAGCTACTTCCTTGTTCACCGAATCAAGGATTCGGTACAAGTATTGCATCAGAACGTTGTCAGGCAAACCATGAGTTGAGCATTGTAGAACCAACTTCTTAAATCTTAGCCAAGTCTTATGGATTAACTGACCCTCCAAAAGCTTGAAGCTCTGGATGCTGTCCCTAAGTGTCATCATCATAGAAAGAGGGAAAATTCATACTTGAAATGCAGTGACAAACTCTTCCCAAGAAGTGATGGAGTCTCGTGGCAATTCAGCCAACCATTTACATGCTTCTCCCATTAAGGAATATGGGAACAACCTCAACCGGACCGACTCTTGGAATATGTTCTGGAAGGAGAACGGCTAGCAAACATCCACAAAGTTCCTTATAAGATCATGGGGATCCTCATGAGCGAACCCACCAAACAACCCTTTCTACTGCAAAAGATGTAACACGGTGCTTGTAATGTGGAACACCGCGTTCCCTTCAGCCGGAGACTAGTGAATTACACCAACTCCACCCACAAGATTAGGGTCATTAGAATTTGGCTCATTTACATCATTGAGATTTACGATGTCATCTTGGTGGCCCACTTGCCTACCATTGCTTCTGTTGACACTCATTTCCTCTGTTTTAAAACAACAACACACAAACCAAAACTAAAAGTAAGTAGATTCAACTATGACTAAAAAGAACAAAATTCAACTTCACCAAAAGAATCTCAATCAACACCACTCTCTGCTACTTTTGGTCTAGCCACATCTGCAACAATAGACTAAATGTTCTTGCTTTGTTACTTAATCTATATACCTAGATATCAAGGGTTTTACATCACTTATTGGCAAAAAAATAAGCATTTGAGGACACTAAATCTATATAAATAAAGCCCTAGATGAGTCCAAATCTAGGAATCATCATGGCTAGGACAAACTTAGACCACACTGGTATGCCGCCCCGCAAAAGAGCACGGGGTATTACTATTAATGGAGGGGGTTGCCTCTAAAAAGGTAAAACAACCACCACCAATAGGAGGCAAAGGAAAGGGAAAAGCGCCCGAGGCAGAAACACCAGAGCACAACTCTGGCAGTGATGGGGAGTCTACCCATTCTCAGCCTGAAGATGACCAGCCACCATAAGCCAGGCAGGCTGATATACTTGTTTGAGTTCACCAAGATCCATCTAGGATCCTAGAGGCCACCCCTCCTCCTGCTGATACAGTGCTAGCTCCGGCACAAACGGTGGTTCCAGCACCACCAGTTCAGGGTCCTCCTCCTTGGCTACTCAATAGGCTAAAGCTCGAGGGATTGAGGATGACTCTCGAGTACAAGATGATGTCCACAGATAGCCTAGTGGGCAAGTATTCTAGAGTGAGGGAGACACTCTGGTACCATCGCTTTGACAGCTTCACTAGGCCCATAGGCTCGTATATCCCTACCTGGATTTGTGAGTTATATAATGCCTACGGGGATTAGTACACCAAGGGAAGAAGAAGGCTAGTGCTTTTAGACCGGTAAAGTCCATAATGGACCAAAAGAGAGAAGTGGGGTACAACAACGATCATATCAATGTTGCACTTGACAGAGCTAGTTATATCGAGCATGAGTACGAAGGACTAGCTATAGCACAGGCTCTGGATGATCTAAAGGTCTGGCATGCTCCCCTACTCTCTGATATCACCGTGAGGTGGATTGAGGTAGGAGCTCCGATTGAGAAGAAGGATTTGAATGTAGCTATGCGGTACTGGTTTGGATTCATCAACAGCTCCATCATGCGCTCACAGAATGAGTCCATACTCCACCACCCCAAGGGAGCCTGTCTAGGATCCATCATCGCACAGAAGAGCCTTAACTTGGTACTTATTATTGAGCAGGAGATGTCCATGAGGGCCAACCAGCGCCAGACGTCTCTTCCCTTCCCGATCCTAATTACAGAGCTATGCTAGCGTGTTGGAGTTCTTTGTGATGAGAAGAGGGACATAGAGATCACCCCCACATCTTCCACAGATATACGGCGCATAGAGGTCGAGTATACTCAGAAGGAGGTAGATAGGAGGAGAGCGGCTCCAGTGGATCCATCCCCGGAGGTTGATGTTGAGTCCATACCTGCAGAGGCATCTTTGCCTACTCCATCTTTTGGGTCTTCAGGTACACCCGTTTCCACTACTTCCCAAGCTCCTGGTTCTTCTGCTGCTTCCCAACCCACCAGGATTATTAAAGCAATGATACTCAAGATGGGGCACCTAGCCCATTTTGTCGATTTGCGGGCTACCCGGTTAGAGGCCAAGTTACCTTATTGATTGAGCAGGCCATCCTAGCTGCATTGATGCAACCCAGACATCTATTGATGCTCTCACAGCGAGAGTAGAAACTTGTGAGAGTTTGGGAGAGTATATACTCAGAAGGAGGTAGATAGGAGGAGAGCGGCTCCAGTGGATCCATCCCCGGAGGTTGATGTTGAGTCCATACCTGCAGAGGCATCTTTGCCTACTCCATCTTTTGGGTCTTCAGGTACACCCGTTTCCACTACTTCCCAAGCTCCTGGTTCTTCTGCTGCTTCCCAACCCACCAGGATTATTAAAGCAATGATACTCAAGATGGGGCACCTAGCCCATTTTGTCGATTTGCGGGCTACCCGATTAGAGGCCAAGTTACCTTATTGATTGAGCAGGCCATCCTAGCTGCATTGATGCAACCCAGACATCTATTGATGCTCTCACAGCGAGAGTAGAAACTTGTGAGAGTTTGGGAGAGTATATACTCAGAAGGAGGTAGATAGGAGGAGAGCGGCTCCAGTGGATCCATCCCCGGAGGTTGATGTTGAGTCCATACCTGCAGAGGCATCTTTGCCTACTCCATCTTTTGGGTCTTCAGGTACACCCGTTTCCACTACTTCCCAAGCTCCTGGTTCTTCTACTGCTTCCCAACCCACCAGGATTATTAAAGCAATGATACTCAAGATGGGGCACCTAGCCCATTTTGTCGATTTGCGGGCTACCCGATTAGAGGCCAAGTTACCTTATTGATTGAGCAGGCCATCCTAGCTGCATTGATGCAACCCAGACATCTATTGATGCTCTCACAGCGAGAGTAGAAACTTGTGAGAGTCGACATGGGGCTACTTCATAGATTACATCTTTGAAAGCCGAGGTTACAGACTTCAGAAAGGACGTGGACTATCTAAAGTCTATGAACTCCACTTCTTTTTTTGAGGCAGCGGAGACTCAGGGGGTTCCGGGCAGTTCTGAGATGCCTCCGGCTACTATGGAGATATGCCTATGAGGGTTGTGGCAGCTGATGCGTCAGAGACGGAGATGGATCAGGAGCAACTAGTTGCTCATGAGGAGGCCATCTATGACGACCTGCCTGATCTAGAGGAGATTATTGTACAATTAGCCAATCACACATCGCTGACAGAGAAGTCTATGGCAGGCTCTAGTGGAGCCAGTGTTGCTGTTACCCCAGGCACAGATGCCCAAGATCAGAGTGTAACCCCGGGCATTGATTCTCTGACATATGGAGAGATTGTGTAGACATCATATTTATTTACCTCCCTCTTAATCATTTTTATTGACTTTTGATTATTTTTGTTACATTTGAGGACAACTGCATTTTTGGTTTTGGTGGGGTTGTGTATTTCCATACCTACCTCTTGTGACTATATATTTTGTATATGTTAGGTTTTGTGTTTTAAACTATATTTTGGTTTCTATCTTTTGGATGTTTGAGCTTATGGCTCCTTATTGTGACTGAAAATGGTCTTTGAATCATCTAAAAAATTTACCACTCTTATTGTGTTTGAATGTGATTGTTCTTGTGCAAATTTGAGTATCGGTCATGATCAATATCGATGACTGGAAGAGTGCTCCTAATTGAACAAAAATGAATGCGCGGCTACGATGAGGCCAAATGAAGTTGCCTAGACAATATGTGAAATTTTTGCATCTCATTGTGACTAGCCAATTATCCAAAAAGTCACTTGTGATGAACATTGCACACTAGCAAAAGTGTGGAGTCTCATTTGATATTGGTGACAATGTTGGCCTTGTGTGATGTGCTTACTTTGAACCTTGTATGGTGACACTTAGAAGTTACCCTATTGGTCCAGTTGACTAACTGATGCAAGCTCTTGAAATGATCTTAGGCATTAATTTTGAAGAGTGAAACAACTTGACAGTATACTGATGTTTGTGTAATCAAGACACAACTTCCAATTCGAGTGTCTACGAACGTACAATAGTAAAGTAACTCAACCAAGGGTTGAGGTTGAGTCCCAAGGGAGTGGTTTTGAGAATTAATAGAAAAATAAAATTTAGTTCTTATTAGTCATAGCTATAGACATTATCGAATATAAACATACTAAATCTAAAGGGGGTGACGCAAGTGTCAATTATCAATAGGGGGATTTGTATTAATTAACAACTATAAACAGCGAAAATATACAAAAACTAGATAGAGAGATGAGATTCTTGGGATGTGATAGGAATACAGGATAAACTTAAATGTCGGGTACATGCTTTTGATAGTAAATTGTTGAGTATTTGTGACTAGGCTAGACTATAGTGGGAGTAAAGTTTCTCCTGAGCAACCTACCCTGAATCGACTCAATTTCTCTCGAACACCGAGTTGCCGCTTTAAGGACAGCCTCCGCCTTATCCCATTCACTGTCTTGACCTGAATGTGTGGGAGAAGGACTAGAATTCACTATCTCGAGCTGAACCAATGTTGACCCAATAACACCGGCTATCAATTTAGTAGTCTTAGTTTTACGACCTCTCTCGAGCAAGCCGAAAACACTAAGATGAAATCCTATTTGGAACTACAACTCCATTAAGTTCATACACAACTACTGAATGAAATCACATTTAAACAACAAATAAACCATCAACAAACAAGACTCAATCGATAATCTAACCCATATTCACAAAATCACACCCCAAGAATTGGGGTTTTAGCTAGACATGTAAAAGAGATAAAACTTTATACCAATATCAGTTTCCATCAACTGGGTATGAAGGATTAAGTCTTAAATCACGTCAAGAGTGAAGAATCTTCTAGTCCCAAGTCCAATTTCTTGGAGTTGAAACACTGTGAATCTTTAAGTTCTTAGAACAAAGTCACAAAAACCCTCTAAAACTTAAACTCTCTCAAAAACTGTAAAAAGTTCTAATAATAATAGTGATATGACACTAATCTAGAAAGTTTAAAAAGTATTTATAGTGTTTTAGAATGTGCTTCAAAGGACCCTTCGGCGGTCCGTTGTTTGGTCGATTTCATCGCCTTCCTTCTTTAGCCTTTAGCCTCTTCGCATTTTGAGTCGTTGGGCGATATGGTACGGCTTCGTGGAACTGTTCCGCAACACGCCGACTGCTGCATTTTATCACCAACTTCACCTTTTCCTTCAGGGCTCAGCGCACTGGAATAAAAGACGATCTCCGGGCCGATCGGCGACTCGCCAACTGGGCTCAGTGATCTTCAGGCCTTCATTTCCTCATTCTTTGCACCCGCCTTGTTCCTTCTTGCCAAGTAGTGTCCATGCTTTGTCTCAAAATACAAATACCTGAAACTTAAGGATTTTCATCAGATATTGAGACAAAATATCCATTTGAGGACACTAATTCTAATAAAATATAGCCCTAAATGAGTCCAAATTGTGGACTCATCAACAAAGGTTGAATAACACTCCCTTTCTTCTTCTTTCATCGTTCTCATTTATGCTCACAAGTAGTCCTATTATTCACTTCCCATGGATAGTTGGAAACCCCAATTTTCTTTATACTTTCACAACTTTTTCATTCTTTTTCTTTTTTTTTTGTAGGGAGGGGTTCCATCTTTCACAAAATTATTGTAGAACGGACTTTGTTTTATTTATTGAGTTGTCTTCTCTTGTCACCACACCCCCAACTTAGGCTTTTGGCCTAAGTTGGCTATTCAAACAAACCACAACTTCATGAGGATTATGGGTGATGGATAAAGAAAGGTCATTGTTTTCATCAAGTTTCTTCCAAAGAAAGGTAAGGCTCAAAGGGTGTTCCAAAAAGGTTCACACACACTCATATGGTACGCCACAAAAGAGGTATAGGTCAAATTGGCTCACACTTTTAGAAATTGTCTAAGATCATATCAAAAGATAGCCTTACTTAATCGACCGGACCAACGGGGTAAATTCTAAGTGTTGTCAGGCATGGTTCACTGTAAGCTCATCACACAAGGCATTGACACTAAAGTCAAACAAGACTTCACACTTTCGCTAGTGTGCAACGATCATCACAAGAGACTCGATTTCATAATTGGCTAGGCACAACGAGATGCAAAGAGTTCACACATTGTCTATGCAACTTCATTTGGCCTCAGCGTAGCTGCACATTCATGTTTGTTCCATTAAGAGCACTATTTAAGTCATCGGTATTGATTAAAATCCATATTCAAATTTGTGAAAGAACAGCCACATTCAACACATACAAGAGGTGGCGAAATATTTTTCGGAAGGGACAAAATCATTTGCAATTTAAAGCAAAAGAATCCACAAGCTCAAACTTTCCAGGAAAGTAGTATAAGACACAATTTTAAACACAGCAACCCAAAATTTATAAACAAAACACGAACATCAATATTCACACAAAAGGTGGGCCTCACCCCACAATAAATAAAAACCATTTGCCCTCAAATGCAAATGAATTAAAGTATCCAAAAAGTGAAAGAAAGTAAGACAAAGGGGGAGGTAAACACGGGATCCTGTCTATGTAGTCTCTCCATTTGTCTGGGCATCAGTGGCCGAGGTCACATCAGGGGGCACAACACTGCCAGATTCACCAAGGTCTGTTGAGTGTGAGTATCCGAGAAAGACATGCACCTCTTTGCAAAATCCCTTGTCCCATGAAGGAATATTAGGTCCAGGGTAATGGTTTTCCTAGAAGAAGTGAGTTTCTTGCCCTTGCCTTTCCCAGTAGTTGTGGGCAATTTCGAAGCTTTTCCATGCAACGTAACTACATCCTCCTTTATCGCAATCCCTTTGGACTTCTCCTGACCTTACGTTATTCTTTTAGTAGCATTACATTTAGTCATGTTTGAGAAATCTCAAAGAGAAGTTAGAGAAGTTTAAACAAAAGCGCATCAGAACAATTTCAGTCAAAGTAGCAAACAAATTTGGGCGGGCTAGATCGAAGGGATTAGCTCTAAAATTGCAGAAAATAGGCGATGGGAAAACCACTCGGCGTGTCACCGTTAGCTGTCGGTGAACAAGGACAAGCTCGCCGAAAGTTTCAATGCACAAAGGTGAAGGCGTGCAGATAAAAGGGTCTAAGAGGAAACTTTCGGTGAGTCAGTGAATGCTTTTCGCGACATCCTGCTTCTCGCCAAAAGTTACAGAATCTATCATTAGATGAAGTATGAAATCAAAAGCAAGATGGGGACATTAGGCGACCCACCGAGTGGTTCAGTGATCTCGACCCAGCTCGCCAAATGGCCAAACGTGCCTATTTTCAACCCAACTTCTTGAATTCAACCCTGCAACCCCCGAAATCAAAATCAAAGCACTCACCAGTACAATTAAGGTAGGACCCATAACATCAAAACACAACCCCTCGAATTTTAATCTAGTTTAAGGCATGGAATTTTTGGAACTCAACAGTCACAACTACTCGAGCAAGATTATCAAATTAAATCATGCATGTAAATAATCTACTCATATTAGGCAGGATAAGAACACTTCAACAAGATAAGTCTATTTCAAATGAGTATAAATTTTGATAAAATAAACTCGGGGAAAGGAAAACCAACCTTTGGTGTCGACAAAGAGAAGATTGAAACGCTAGGCGGCAAGTTAATCCAATCCCAAGCACAAATCAACACTAATAATACTCTAAAAATGCAAGAAATATAGAACTAGGGTGCATGTATGAGTTTGGGCAGATAAAAAATGAGGGAGAGTGAATGAGTTTGCCACTTTTTAACCTTTGGCTTGAAAAACTGTCCAGTTTTCACCTAGTCAGTGCATTAGTCGAGCTCGTCTATACTCTTGGTGTTTTGCCAATTGTTCATTTGCCTCGACAAGTTTAACATAGCCGTCAGTGAGTGTGGGGTTCTCAACGGCGGTTTTCATCGAGATCACTGACATAGTCGGTGATTCGCCAATAATTTACGAGGCCTGCCGAGTTTCACAGACTCCAAATTGAAGTTGTCCTGAGTCAAACAGTGGATTAGGTCGAAGTAGCCGACCTCTTCGGTGACTCACCAACTGGAACTATTGCTCGCCACCATGCTCTTTTTGAAGCAGTTTCCGCACTTCAACCTGTATAAACAACACACCATTATTTTACCAAAACACAAATAGAAAGCAATAAAGGGTTTTGGGTTGCCTCACAAATAGCTCCTTAGTTTACGTCATGGCACGACGCAAGTTAACACCTAGTCCTCATCTTGACAGTCGGCTATGGTGTAACTAGGTGACTCCTCGACAAAAGGTGGATAGCGACTTGATATTAATTGGTTTATCTGGGTATCCTGTAGCTGAATTACCATGGAATTGGAGGTTGTCGTTTTCTTCAGCATTTCGATGTTCTCTTTTATATCTTTTAACACCTTATTTTGATATTTGATCTTCTGTTGAATGAGTTAGAGAACTTTTTCATTTTGTCCACCCTCCTTCTTATTCTACTTTTTACACTCGCGAAGGGAGAAGTGCTTGTCATTTTTTGTGGACTGTGCCTCTAATTCCATGACACTTTTCGATAAGAAATCCACTTCAGTCACCAGTGCTTCCCATTCTTGTTTCTTTTTTATTTCCTTGTTGGTTTCAACCATGCTATAAAGAAGCTGGCCACTTCTTCATAGGGTTGGTGTAGCAAAATCACCCGTGAAAAGTTGGTCAGTGGTACTTCTATTTTTGAGTCCAAGACCCCTATAGAAGCACTCTAGTAGCACTTTATCAGAAATCCCATGAGTTGGGCATGGTTGAAGCACTGTTTGAAATTTCAGCCACATTTCTTGAATGGTCTCATCCCCTAGTTGCTTGAACGCTACGAGATTGTCTCTAAGATTCAACAATTTCAGGAGAGGGTGCTTCATTTGATACCAATAGATTTCGGTCTCACTCATTTTTCTTGAAATAGTCAAACAACCAAATAAACAAAACTAGAAATCAAGTATGTAGAACTACAACTAAGAAGAACAAAATTTTTTTACGTAACTACAAATTCTCAATTAACACCACTCCTCGGCAACGGCGCCATTTTTATGTTTGCCTAAACAAGACACAACTTCCAATTTGAGTGTCTACGATCGTACAATAGTAAAGTAACCCAACCAAGGATTGGGGTCGATTCCCAAGGGGACAACGGCCCGAGGTGGTGCACGTGGTCCCTTGAACAGTGGCTCCCCTCAACTTTCCAAACTCCCACAATGCTAAGGCATGACCACAATCCTTCCCACGAGCCGTGGTCATGACCATGGGCCGTGAAGTGGCTCGTGGTCCCTTAAGCAATAGCTAGGACTAAGGACCTTGCCTCCCATGATTGAAGGGGTCTTCATGGACCCCTTCACAGACTGTGGTCAAGACCACTGGTCGTGAAGGTGGTCATGAACCTTAGGAAGTGCATGGCCAAGGTTGGGCAGCCTTGGCCTTGGGCTTAGACTTTACCCCATTGCCTTGGCACTTGCCCTTGCAACCCCTACCCAAACCTTAGATAATCTTCTAAATTATGGGGTCTAACACATACCTTGACGTTCAAACACTATAACCCTCATTCTAAGCATCGAAAGTCTCATCTACGACTCTACTCCTCATACATCAAACCTTATAACCCTAGCTAGAGGCTCTAGTATGGTCTACTAGTTTTCGGGGCATTACAATATGTCCCCCTTAGGAACATTCATCCTCGAATGACATTTCTAAATACTTCTTTTAGGAAACAACTCTAGACTAGCAGCCCATCATGCATGCAATACATCTAAATGCACACAACCAAAGAGGAAAACTTTTACTCCAAGCTAAACATAATCAATGCAACACAAGGGAGTAGGAACTTCTTACACCAACCCAACATGTATGAAAATCTGTATCTAATCATTTACAAGGAGGAACTAACATCTCCTAGGTAAAACATGCTCAACACACATTCATGGAACCTTAATGCAATTTATTCCCGAAAGTCATTTATTCAAGGAGGAATCTTTCAACTACAAAACTAAGGCATGCTTACATAATCATCTCATGAAGTCTATATGCAACTCTACTCAATGCACTTCAACGTGAGGAGAAACGATGCATACAAGTCATTTCTAACAAGACCTACGCATTTTCATGAACATGCATATAAGGAAATCATGGAAACACATAATCATATAATAACCTTATTAGATAGGGAAACTATCTCCCCTTGGGAGTAAGCCTACATATGCTCTTCTAAACATCATTCATACTAAAGACAACTTCAATTCCAACATAACAAGTCACAGAAGACAAGAAATCCAGAAATTTGCTAAAGCATAAAACACATACCGGAAAGGACATGACGAGATGACTCTTGATCTTCTCTAGATTGGAGAGAATAAAACCTATTCTTCTTTTGAGGTTCCACATCCTCACTACTAGTGGAAACTTGATTACCCTCTCTTCTTGTAGCCTTTGCCTTTGGGCAATCTTTCTTCATGTGGCCACTCTCACCACAACCAAAGCAACATTCTCTACCGGCCAAACACCTACCCTCATGCCTCTTGCCACACCTAGAACAAGTGGGCCATAGGGACTTATTACTTATCCATTTTGTCCTAGGAGTAGAAACTCACTCATCTTTATGCTTAGGAGCATTATAAAAGCCTAGTCCCGAAAACTTTTGTCGATTCCTAGAACGACCATGTCCATCGAACCCATCATGAAAAGACTTATCACCATCTATCCTAGACCTCTTTTTCTCCCTAGCTTTCTCTTTGTTGAGTTTTGACTCTTCTATTTGTTGGGCAAACATCATGAGGTGTGAGATATCCATATCATCAACAAGCATTGCCATATGACATTCTTTTTCTACCATATCGGACACCCCCGTCATAAACCTATTCTTCAAATCCCTTGGATTCACTACCAAAGATGGAGCATACTTAGACAAAAGAGTAAACTTCAAGGCATACTAATTGATACTAATGTTACCTTGCTTAAGATTGATGAACTCTTCCAACTTAGCTTCCCTCAACTCCCAGGGAAAGTGCCTATCTAGAAATGCCGACTTAAATATTTCTCACTCTATAGAACCCGCTTCTACCGGCCTACTATATTTCCATTGTTCATACCAAATATGGGCAACATCCGTCAATTTATAAGCGGCTAGTTCCGCTTTATCTATAGAAGTTACCCCCATGATAGAGAGTATCTTATAAACCTCTTCTATGAACCCATTTGGATCCTCTTCCACCTTGGAGACACTAATCTCCGAAGGGTTCATCCTCAAAAACTCCCTTACCCTAGAAGCACCCATCCCCCTTATTGGGTTTGCTGGATACACAACATATTTATTGGCTTGCGCCGTCAAGCCTTGAACCAACAATTGCATAGAAGCTCTAAACTGCGCAAGAGTGACATTCTCAATTGGAGGGTCATTTGGATCTTGAGGAGGAGCTTGGTTTGGAACTTGGAGAGGAACCTCTTGCTCCTCATCACCTTCCCCAACTCTTCTAGCATTTGCCCTTGTATTAGCCATACCCTGCAAAACCATAGGAACGGATTAGAAAAAGGGCCTACTAAAGCTAACTCTATGGCATGACTAAGAAAATGAAGAAATGAGATTTCCTAAACATCTAATAGCCTCCTATTCATAAATGTGGCGCGCTTCACATTTATGAACAAGACTCTTCTAGACGTGGTTTGAGACAATCCTAGAACCATTCTAAACCTTGTCCTCTGATTACCAAGTTTGTCACGACCCAGGGGGTACCCCCTAGACGTAACATGGCGTACTTGACCCTAAATGGGTCTCATACAAGCCCTTAGCATAATCATAACGTAAGATACTAGAAAAGTATTGGAAATTTAAAACTTCTTTAAAACCATACAATCGAAAACATTTTCATAAGCAAGTGGAAGTCTTTACTACAACCTTTGTCTCAAACCATCTATTACACTATGGAATAAAACTCTTGGGACACAACCCATACAAAGTCTAAAACATAAAGAAATGATATAGGGAAATAATGGGTTCGTCCTTGAGGCTATGAAGACTCATAAATTCTTCCAAGTTTTCTTGCTCCTTAGAAACCTAGTCTTGAAAGGAACTCAATCTCCGAAACCCTACATTTGATTAGAATGTAGGCAATATGTGTTAGTACAAAATGTACCAAGTATGAAAGCTAGCACGACATCATAAGAGCATTTCAAAATGGTTAGTCAACATAAGACATAACGTAAGAGATAATAACATAGTCATAGCATAATCTCCAACATAAGCATCATATAATCAAAAGTCAACATAAGACATAGTTAATGAGCATATGAGATACATTATGTTCATTGAATAGTCCTTACTTAGACTTTCATGTTTACATACTTCAACCTTTGGTCTTTCATATTACAAGAGAACTATTTCACAAGCTACCTCAAAGCATACTTATGCAAGGCAAGAATAGCATCCCATAATACCATCCAAGTTAAGTACCTCTTCTTGGTCATTCTTGGGCATAGTCCAATTCTTATTCAACACCTCGGTTTTCATGTCATAAGAGCACTATACTCCTAAGTAACCTCAAGGCACACTTGTACAATGCATGTGTGGCATCCCATAATACTACACACACTAAGCATATCCTTGAAGTCACCATGTTCATGCTTACTACTCATAGGTGTCATTATTGACCTACTTCATATAGACAAGGAACTATCAACTTAATAAATCATACCATGAAAGGTAACTATAGCGACAATCCAAGCTAAGCATACATCACATAAGAGGACACTTCATAAGTAGCTTCAAGACATACTTGTGCCATGTATGAATGACATCCCATACTACCATTCACACTAAGTACTTCCTTTGGCTATCTTACTCAATGCTTACTATTTATCATACTATACTATCAAAGAATAGAAACCTACTAGGCTAGACCTAACTACCATGGTAAGACACACTATTATGCAAACCAAGCTATAAAAGAAGGAATACAAGTACCACAACCTAGCTACCATGCAACATCCAATATAATGCATGCTACCCTTAGGGGAGTATGAATCCTTAACTGTAAACTATCCTTTGGAGAGTATTGATGAGTCCACGAATTGGACTCATTTAGGGCCATATTTTGATAGAATTCGTATCCTCAAATGCATATTTTGTCGCAATATCTGATGAAAACCCTTAAGTTTCAGATATTTGATTTTTGAGGGAAAGCATGGACACTACTTAGCAAAATGCCACAAAAGTAGCTGAAAGAATGAAGAAATGAAGATCTGAGAATATCTGAACCCATTCGGCGAGTCTCCAAAAGGTCTTATCTTCGCCTTTTGTTCCAGTGTGCTGAGCCCTGAAGGAAAGGATCAAATCGACGGTGAAAAGGAGTAGTCGGCATATCGCCGAGCAGTTCTGCAAAGTAGTAATATGTCACCTAATGATCCAAAACACGACGATGCTGAAGGCTAATGCAGGACGGAAATGAACGAGACCAAAGGGCGGATCACCTAGTTAATCAGCGATTCCGACTAACTCCTCCGAGTGATCCTTTGCAGCACATATTTTTGAAAACTATAAATACTAGTTGAGAATTATTTTTCAAGAATCAAATTTTTAGCTCTGAACAGTAATTTTTTAGACTTTTCTTCTATTTTTGAGTTCTAAGTTTGGAGAGGGTTTTGAAGAACTTGAGGGTTCAAAGGGTTTCAACCCCAAGATTTTGGACATGGGTCTTGTGGATTCTTCACTCTTGGCTTGTTTTAAGACTTAAATCTTCTTACCCATTTGAATGCAAACTCATATGGGTATAAATTTCTATCTCTTTTACATGTCTAGCCAAAACCCCAATTCATGGGGTGTGATTTTGTGAATATGGGTTAAATTATCTGTTGAGTCTTCTTGCTTGTTGATGATTTATTTGTTGTTTAGATGTGATTTCATTTAGTAGTTGTGGTGGAACTTAATGAAATTGTAGTTGCAAATATGATTACACCTTTGTGTTTTCGGCTTGCTAGAGACAGAGGTCGTAAAACTAAGACTACTAAATTGATGGACGATGGGAGTGGGTCAACATGAGGTTTAGCTCAAGAGAGTGAACCCTAGTCCTTCTCCCACACACTCAGTTTGAGAGAGTGAGTGGGCTAAGGTAGAGGTTATTCTTCATGCGGCAAGTCGGTGTCCGAGAGGAACCCATTTGATTCGGGTTCACTTGCTCGAGAGAGAACTTACCCCCACTATAGTCTAGCCTAGTCACAAATATTGAACAAATTTATTGTCAAAAGCATGTATCCAATAGTTTAGTTTTTCCCGTATTCCTATCACATCCCAAGAACCCCATCTCCTTGATTAGTACTTTTTGCATTTTTTGTTGTTTTTGCTTACTTGTGAAAAAACCCCATTGATAATAGCCGCTTGCGTCACCTCTTAGATTTAGCATGTTTGTATTCAACAATGTTTTCAGCTATGACTAATTAGAACTTAATTTTATTTTTATACTAATTCTCAAAACAACTCCCTGTGGGAACGATCCCAACTCTTGGTTGGGTTACTTTACTATTGCACGATCGTAGATACTTGCCTTGGAAGTTGTGTCTTGATTACGCAAACATTAAAATGGCGCCGCTGCCGGGGAGTGGTGTTATTTGAAAAATTTTAGTTTAGTAAATTTTTTGTTCTTCTTAATTGTAGTTCACTTACTTCACTTTTAGTTTCGTTTTGCTTGTTTGTGTATTGAAGCAGAAACATGGATATGAAGGATCATTATGGGTATCAAACATATCACCCCCTCTTGAAACTGTTGAACCTTAGGAACAACCTCCTAACGTTCAAACAGGTAAGGGCTGAAACCATTTAGGAAATGTGACTGAAGTTTCAAGCCGTGCTAAAACCATGCCCATCTCATGGGATGACCGACAAAGCACTACTGGAATCCTTCTATAGGGGTCTTGGACCCGAAAATAGAAGTATCACCGATCAAATTTTCACGGTTGGTATGCTACACCACCCCTATGAAGTAGTAGCAAATCTCCTTGATGGCATGGTTAAAACCAACAAGGAAGCCAAAAAGAAACACGAATGGGACACACTAGTAGCTCAAGTAGACATTCTATCCAAAAGAGTCACGGAGTTGGAAGCACAAGCCTCGGAAAAAGACAAGCACTTCCCTCTATGAGAGTGTACAAAGGGGAAGAAGAAGGAGGGCATACAAGATGACGAATTCTTCTTACTCATTCAACAAAAAATTGAAGAACAAGAAAAGATGTTGAATGAAATGAAAGAGAACATCGACATGCTGAATCAAGCGACAAGCTCAAATTCCATAACAATTGATGCTTATCGTGACCAACGACACTAACCTACGGTAGGAGTACCTAATATCGTCGATAATATAGTAACTCAACTAAAGGTTGGGTAGTGTCCCATGGGAGTGGTTTTGAGAATTGATAGAAAAATTAAATTTAGTTCTAACTAGTCGTAGCTAAAGAAATTTACGAACAAAAACATAATAAATTAAAGGGGTGACACAAAAGTGTCAAATATCAAATGGGGTTTTTGTCACTAGTGGTGAAAACAACAAAAATAACAAGAAAATCAAGTATGGGGAAAGGTTCTTGGGGTGTAATAGCAATTCAAGTTGAGATAAATCGTTGGGTACATGCTTTCGATAGGAAATTTGATGGAAATAAGTTCCCTCTCGGACACCCATTTTCCTCATGAAGGCCATCCTACGCCTTACCCCACTCACTCTCTCGAGTTGAGTGTTAGGATATGGGTGTCACGACCCGGGAGCACCCCCTAGTCGTAACCGGCGTACTCGACCTCGAAGAGGTCTAATACAATCCTCTTAGCATTCATTCATCGCATAGACACTAAAACCATAAGGAATTTAAAACTTTCTTTACCAAGAAAACATTGCATAAAAAAAATAGCAAGCGGAA